>SNQJ01S0036013.1:104624-125362 GCA_010110895.2 Picea sitchensis | reverse complement strand
CTCAACCAAAAACCCTCATCAATTTCATCATCCAAATCTGATTTATAACTTTGTACTAGACCTAGTGTATATGATCACATACTTGCAAACCTTCCTTAACTTTAACCACAAGAGACTAGCATTTTTATCAAACTTTACTTTAGTCTCACATGACTAATTTTGGATTAATCAACAACTATAACTTGAAATAATCATAACTATGTACCCGAAATTAATAAAGATATGAAAATAGTAAACAAATTTCTTGAGTGTCTTTTATGGAATTTCTTGAGGTTTCACTGCTTGCAACCTCTGAGAAAAAGAGTTATAGGGAAAATGACATACCTTGTTGAATTCTCGCTTATTCTAGAGAGCCAAATTGTAGAGCATGTCCCACACATAATATTTTTTTTATGGATCTGAAAATGATAAAAATAATACTACATATTGTACTCTAATCAATACATTTGTTATTACTGAATTTAGATCTGTTATGAAGAATTTATGATGTTTTTACCCGAAACAACATTTTAGACTAGTTTCAAGACTAGCCACAAACCCTATTTTCCACGAAGTGTAACTCCAAAAATACAACGACCCACTGGAATTTTTATCACAACTACTTGGATATGTTTCCTCAACGTCCTCTATATTCCGCGTTTTGAATCATTTTAGAAAAAAATTATTGCAAAAATGGTAAGATGACCTTTAAATAACATACTTTAGAAAACATCATCAAAATAATTTATCCTCCCTTGAATTTTGGCCTTGTTTACTTCACATTCCCTCTGAAATTCACCTTAGATATCCTTTGGTTACCTCAGTCACTTTTAGAGATTCAATATTCTCAATTTTAATTAAAATTAGAGACCCTTGCCTCTTATTTATATTTTTATGTATCTTCTTCAAGGGGTTACCTTCTAACCATATTATTTAACACTTTTTTTATTTTAGGGCTAACCCACATCTAACCACTTGTCCCCTTAGTAACTTATCCATTAAATTTATTATTTAAATAATTTCTTTTGTATCCACTTTGACTTATAATATACTCATCACTTCTATTTATTATTTAAATAATTTATTCTTTGCAACCACTTTGATTACTTTGACTTTTTGGGGCTTCTAGATGACTCATGAAGGTTCTCCAACTTCACATGGCCATAAATCTCTAACTACGAGAAGTTATGTGACATTCCACATACCAACAGAAATGACATGACATTTACTATCCATCTAGAATATTATTATTTAAATAATTTATTCTTTGCAACCACTTTGACTACTTTAACCTTTTGGGGCTACTAGATGACTAGTGAGGATTCTCCAACTTCACATGGCCATAACTCTCTAACTGTGAGGCATTATGTGATGTTCCACATACCACCGGAAATGGCATGACATGTACTATCCATCTAGAATAGTAATACCTTAAAATATATCATCTAGGTGATCTAGACTTTACTGGTGACATTTCAAACCAGCGTACGCATGTCTAACAAGGTGTTACATTCATATTCCCATTTACATATAATTTAAAATAATTATCAACTCCACCTCGAACGTTGTTTAATAATATTTGTATTTTCATTTGTTTAATGTTCATCTCTAACAACCATCTTGAATCTCCATAGAAACATCCCTCTCTGTATACTTTATCCATCAAAAGTTCTGGGTGGTACACCTCTAGCTCGACCACGACCTCTAGAGCCATTCTCCACAAAATCCTCCTTGTCTCTTGACCGTCACATATATCATACTTGCACCTTCTACTATGCAGTACCTGAGACCGAGACCTTCCCCTTGTGCCAGAACCCGTGTCACCAACAAAGTTTTAACCATGCGATACATTTCATCACAAGCCACAAACAAAGTTGTAACCATGCAATACATTTCATCACAAGACACAGAGAGCCCCAACATCGCTTTTACCCGTAAAACCCACTCCAAATATGCCAATGAGCATGCATCTCCACAAACATGGAATTCATCCAATATATATGGAAGATGATCGAGGTATCTCCGAAATGGAAACCCAAGAATTTTCAATGAGCCCTTCGAAAGTGATCCGAATGGATTTCCACACATGGAAGGACAATACTATGTTCACAAGATTGATTTGCAGAGTGGTGAAGGTAATGATCTTATGTCTTTTGAGTTTTATTTTTTCATGCATTTTATTAATGATTTATGAGAAAAGGGTCTCATGCATTATTTTATTATTTTATGAGATGCTCATGCATTTAATTATGCTTTATGATATTTTGGAAAAACTCATACATTATTGATGTAAAATGATTAATACTTGTGAGGGGAATTAGACTCATGTATTTATCATTAAATTAGAATTTTGGAAATTAGTTTTTATGTGAGAAACCACCTCACACCAATTTTCTAGTTTCCTCACTATTGGGTTGAGAGAATCAAGGACAAGGATGAAGAGTCTTTTGGTGGTTTTGAGACTTTTCCAATTTTTTGCTTGAAGATAGTTTGATATCCTACATTCATGGTTCTTGTTTTTTCTCTTTTGTAATTAGATCCTATTATTGTGGATCTAGGAATTAATGCTCTTTATTAAGAGGGAGTCATGAAAAACTATATAATGCCTTATGTGAATCCATTTGGAAGGTGAGGAGAGTAATGGAGAATGAATGAGAGGAGTTAGAGAGCCATAGTTCGACTACTCCTAATCTTTGAGAGACTTATTCATGTAAGGTATTATCCTTCTTGATGTATGGATAGGTATGAGTGTGATCAGTCTTCTTGAATCCTCATTGAAGGAGAAGACATCTCTTATGTAATCACTTATGAGAAGGTCCCAACATATTTTGAAGAAGAAATCAAAGGGATTCATATTCCAATTGAAGTGGGTCTGGAGATGTAGCCGAGGAGGAGTGAACTTCGTTAACAACATCGTTTGTCTCTCTCTTGCCTTTTCATGTGCTTTATTCCATTTTGAGCTTATGTGTTTTATGTGTTATTGTTTAAAAACATGTTTAATCATGAATTCATATGCCCTTTAATCCTTAATCAAATAATTCATCAAGAAACAATTCTCAATTGAAAACTTGTGTAGAGTAAGTACTCGCTCGTTTTCAGATCATGTGGTATCATAGCTAGGATGACTTCTTTGCAGGATGGGAAAAGAAACGAAGAAATAAGAAAGACTTCAAGAATTAGAAGAGATAAATCACAACATTCAAGATGGAAATGAAGAGTTGAGGAGACTTTTGCAAGTTGCAAAAGAACAAAAGAAAGACATTCATGAGTGATATGAGCTTCATGGAGGAGTCCTCAATGGAATTATTGAGGAATTACAGATCGAATTGCAAACCAAGGATAATCCCCTCGATAAGTTGCAACATGGTGAACAAATGGAGGACAAAGAGCCTTCTATATTAGATGCACAAACTCAAACTAAGGTATATGATGTTTCTTCATGTTTAATGCTTTCTGAGTATGAAACTAATGTGGGCATAAAGTTTCTTAGGAAGATGGGATACAGAGGAGGTGGACTTGGCATTCATGGCCAAGGAGTCACTCAACCATTAGAGGTGGTACAAAGACCACGATTTGCAAGTTTGGGCTATGGAAAGGAAGAGAATGGATCATGCTCAAGGTTTGTTGAAGAAAAAACCATCTTTTCACCAACATATTCCAAGAACGTAATCAACCCATCTTGTCCTTATCAGATCGGGGGCAATTTAGAAAGGTATAAAAGTCATTCAAATAAAAAAAATGATTTATGGTTTACATCTTCTAACCATGATGTAGCTAAGCATCATAAGAAAAAAGTACGGGTACAGAAAATAAGCATGCCCACCGGAGGTGAGACAAGACAAAAAGAACCCTTTTCATGTCCTCGTGACAAGGAGATTATGTTAAAGGAAAAGAAAATGAACTATTGCACTCATTGCAAGATGAGTGGCCATTGGATTGGGAAATGTTGGAAAGTTCATCCTCATCTTCAACCAAAACATAGAAAAATAGTCGTACAAGCTCTTGCAAAGAAGGAGCAAGCAGAAAAAGGAGTTAACCCACTGACAATAATCCCAGAAAGAAGGAGCAAGCAGAAAAAGGAGTTAACCCACTGACAATAATCCCAGAAACAGTTCTTCAAAAAGATCAACTATCCAAAGAGCATCTGTTTGAATCGCTTAATAAGAAATGGATAGCATATTTTCAAAATTTAGTGGGATTATCAAAGAATAGTCGCAGCTCTATAATATTCATGTTTGGTGATCTTTAAAGCCATTATTATTACCTGTCAAGTTTGGTTGTGTAAAAAGAAGCAGCAATTCCACTTGTGTGTCTTATGGATCGGTTTGCATCTTTTCTGGTCATCGTTATCTTCCATTTTACGAAGCTGACACACTTTGATGTGAGGGAGTCTTGTTCTAACCTCTTTTCATCAACAAGAAAGCTCCCAACATTCACGATACCTCTATCAAGCCCGTCATGAGGTGATATGTAAATATATGAAAATATTTGTATGGAAAATCCTCACGAGTAGAGGGGTGACCTTGTTTCGTAACATTATCAATCGCATGACAAAAGAAGTCACTATTTAACTGTTGAAAGGTGTTGACAATCCGGTTGTTGTAGATATTTGGCTTCTGATAAATAAGTCTCACGATTCCAATATCAAGCTCAATGATGACACCACTGGTGTAAGGGAAAAAATATTCCTTTCAACCAATAATTATTCCTTTATTCTCTCAGATGTCCATTATCATGAGGTCAATATGGATTCCATTGCTCACGACACTGCATGGAAAAAACAAATTCCGCGCGCCTGAGAATGCTCAATGATCCTTAGCAGGATAATGGTGGCTCTAATGCAGAATCGTTGGCTCTCTATGCTTCAATCCTTCAGGATGGAAGAGCTGCCACTTCTGCTTGGTATACCACATCTTTGACTTTGTGTAATAGAATCGATAATGACGACTGTGTTGTTTTCGTTGAATGGGTTCACCAAAATCTCAGGCAACCTGATGTCAAAGCTAAGGATGCATCTTGGTACATGCCAAATGACTAGAGAAACCCACTGCAATAATTTCAGGATGCACATATTCCTGGTGCAGTCTGCTTTGATGTGGACAAAATATCAGATCATAATTCAAATTTTCCACATATGCTACCATCAGAGAGAGCATTTGCAGCTGAAGTATCTGCTCTTGGTGTTCGATGGAAAATTATTCCAAGACTTGCAGAGAGTGTCAGGAAAATTCTCGGTGAAAAATTGTTGTATTTCAACAGTTGTCGTGCAATTTCCGTGCTTTTTGGTTTGTTTACATGGTAATAGTTGTAACTATAAAGAACATTTAAACTCGAGAGCCATGGTCATGAGAGGTCCAGAGATTGGGCCGAATTCATGTTGGTACATCACTTTGATAATCTGTAGTGTTGTCTTTGTACGATGTTGCAAAACTGAAAAGCCACACAGTAGAAGAGATTATTTCTGTTGCTGACAATAAACCTTCTCACGATTCCCTTCACATTGATGTTGAACAAAAACAAAAGTCGAGTCAAGCGATCTCTAATTGATCAATGACTTCTTCAATTCTGTCATCCACTTATTCGGTGATTTGGGAGAAGATGCGGGATCTCGGTTCGGATTTTCGGATGCACGATTCTTGCAAAACAAAGATTTACAAGTGTCCATGCAACAAACAAGATGCGCGAGGTAGTTGAAACCAGAGAGGATGATTATTTAGTGAGATATTCCCTCTAGCGATCCATCACAACCGGGTGGTTGTAACCTTCGGTGTCCAATTCTAATGAGGACAACGTGTCCACGTAGGTTGCCACTGCGTTGGATTTCATTTCCTTCAGTTGGTGCTCAAGGAAAATAATCATTGCAGAGGGTTTGTGCAATCAATTCTAAAGCGGATATGGATGGATTCTAAATCCAAAGAACGTGAGGAAGATTCCACGTCCCTATGCTATTTTGTTTTCCATTTTTTTTTATTGAATATTCTGGCATCGACCCGATTCTACGGTCGATCCACATTCTGATTAGAGTTGCAGTATGTCACTGCGAATGCGGGCCCTAAGGCGGTAGTGGAAAGATAATGCTAGCTGCCACATGATTCGTTTCCAGCTCGTCCGTTACCGAGGTATTCAACACAGGGGAGAATCCATTCGGGGTGGAGACACAAGGGCCGAGGATCAACAATCAGCAAGGCCCAGTGCGCCATGCACAATGGGACGTGATTCCGAGTAGCCTGTGTGGTATTTCTATGTACAAGTTAATAGAAAACTTCATGAATAGAATGCTCTAGCCCGAAATTTCGGGATAGTGTGCTAATACATGGGAGAGAAACCATGGATCTCGTTGTTGTCAAACACATTGAGCGGAGATTTCCTAATATTTTTCATGATATCTTGACAATTACAAGCTATCAAGAATTGGACTGGGGATTTCCATCCATTAATAACTCAATTCACGAATGTCTTGGAAAACTTGTGGCCTAATCTCCATGAATGCATGTCTCCTTCACAATGTCCAAGTGTTCAAAATTGGCTCAACAATAAAGTTTGTAGTTTGTGGGAGTTGACAACGTCAAAGGCTCAGTTCTTGGTTGTGAACTGGTGGTTATAGAGCTGTAATCGATTTAGTGGTGAGATCCGAGGTTAACAACAACTCAACATTCAAAACAGAAACACCATTATCGCAGCCACTCTTCTCTCAAAATGTGGCATAACATAAGTGTAAGATCCTGACATCCATTTTTCGGTCGCCGTTGACATTGAGTATTATGAGGGTTTGAATCTCCATCACGATATTTATTTTGATGGATTTCTTCTTGTTTCTACCTACGCTGGATAGGATTCGTGGCCAGTTTCCAAGGAATTCCGATAATGGGTATATCTTTGTGCAGAACCTATATATTTTGACGATATTTTCAGAAGTTTGTTGTCGTTTACAACCCTCATCTCGGTGGTATTGGAAATCAAAGGGAATATCGGAAGATAGCATGCGCACTATTTATAGTGGGTATTTTGAAAAGATAGAGTGTTAACACTATCACACACATTCTGTAATAGGGGGGTTTGAAAACCATATATTTTCCCTTTTTGCACATGTTTGGCACATAAAATTTGTCTTAAAAAATTTGATGTAATTGCCATGGAAGGACCATAGTTTGGCCATAGTGCATTTGTTTTGGAATCATATTTGGCATGAGAATTACCTTGAGTTTTGATGCATTGGCCATGTAAAGGGTTTGATGTAAGCATTAAAGGTTTTGATGTAAATATTAAAATCATCACGTAAAATGATTATGAAGCATTGTAATGGCCTTTAGTCACTCTTGAGTGAGGAGAGCGAGCTGTGTTATTTTTGCGTCTTAAGCTTTAAGTGACTTCATTTTTGTAATTATTATGTAATCAATTTTATGAGGCGATTTTCCTAGGCCTATTTTGAAATTCATTGTAAACTTGACCAAAGAGTGTATTTATAACCTCTTGACAAGTAAGGTACTCCAAATACTGAAGTAAATGTCATCAACTACAGGTTGCATATTTATGTAGATGTGGGCTTCAACATTTCAGCTCTCAAGAACGTAGGTGACAGGGTGTGTCATTTTCCATACATTTTCTTTGCATGAGTTGCAAGTGTTGGCTTTACATCCTGGTTTCTGACTACATGGGTGAAGGAGTCTTGAAGGGATGTGCCTTTTGATATTTGCATACATATACAATTGATACTTTGGGAAACCAAAAGGTTCCTTGTGGGGAGGCGTGATCCAGACATATTTCCACACATGAAAGGACTTTAATCTGTTCACCAATTTGATTTGGAAAGTGGTGAAGGTGGTGAACTTATATGTTTTGAGTTTTATTTTCGCATGCATTTTATTAATGTTTTATGAGAAAAAGGTCTCATGCATTATTTTATGCTTTTATGAGATGCTCATGCATTTAATTATGATTTATGAGATTTTGGAAAAACTCATACATTATTGATGTAAAATGATTAATACTTCTAAGGGAATTTTGGACATTGTTTTTTATGTGAGAAACCACCTCACACCAATTTTCCATTTTTCTCACTATTAGGTTGAGAGAATCAATAACATGGATGAAGAGTCTTTGGGTGGTTTTGAGACTTTTTCCATTTTGTGCTTGAAGATAGTTTGAGATCCTACATTCATGGATCTTGTTTTTTCTCTTTTTAATTATATCATATTATTGTGGATCTAGCAATTAATGCTCTTTCTTAAGAGGGAGTGAGGAAAAACTATATAATGCCTTATGTGAGCCCTTTGGAAGGGGAGGAGAGTAATGGAGAACGAATGAGAGGAGTTAGAGAGCCATAGTGATACTACTCCTAATCTTTTAGAGACTTATTCATGTAAGGTATTATCCTTCTTGATATATCGAGAGGTATGAGTGTCAGAAGTTTTCTAGAGTCCTCATTGAAGGAGAAGGCGTCTCTTATGTGATCACTTATGAGAATGTCCCAATATCTTTTGAAGAAGGAATGAAAGCAATCTGTATTCAAATTGAAGGACGTAGCTAGGAGGGGTGAAAGGAGGGGTGAACTCAGTTACCAACATTAGTTGTCTCTCTCTTGTCTTTTCATGTGCTTTATTCCATTTTGAGTTCAGGTGTGTTATGTGTTATTTTTTAAGAGAATGGTTAATCATGGATTCATATGCCCTTTAATCCTTATGAAAATAATTCGTCAGGAAATAATTCTCCATTGAAAATTTGTGTACAGTAAGTACTCGCCAGTTTTCAGATCACATAGCTTGACTAGATTGGTTGAAACCAATCATATTGTTTTCTTCACCAACAAATCGCCCCCACCAAGGCCTCCACTGCACCTGTTGCATTTCTTGTTAGAAGTTGTAATTTTTAGTAATCACGATGTTTAATTATAGTTATTTTTTGAAACCATTTATTCATTACTTCAGTTAATGTAAACTATCAAATGTATATTATTTAATACATGCAATAAGAGATCTATGTAGTGTTCATTCTACAATATTTTCTCGTATTCTTCTTTGACTTTTGTTTTCATGGTATCAGATCCTTCGGTTGGGAGAAGAGAGTGTTGTTGTGTGCACCCACCCACTGATCGTGAAGAATATCATCAAAATTCTATTTACCATGAATATTATTGTCATTTTCCCTAGGTTGTTTTGTCTTAATCTCTTGCATAGAAAGGGGTCACAGGTTTGGAAGAGGTATTCTTGCTAGAGAAGAGTCGTCGTTTGGGATTCACATGGAATATTTCTAGGCTGGGGATTCACTCTCCACTTAGGATTCGAGTGGGAGATTTACACTCTTGGGATTCTCTCTCTAAACCCATTTAATTTACATGCTTGGGATCTTGCTCAAGAGTATTTTGAGAAATTTGGAGTTGATTTGAAATTTTGATTGAAATTTTAAATGTGGATTAAAAATTTAACCTTGGATCCTTGGAGTTATATCATTATTTTTTTGAAAAATACTGTGGCTAAATTTTGTGAAGTAAACAAAGGTATAGTTCTTGGTTAATCCAAACACCAATTTTAGTTGGTTCCGATTATGATTTTTAGAGTGAGAAAATGAAATCCATTTTGCAAGGTCACGGATCTTGGGATTGTGTTGAAAAAGGGTTTAGATAACCTTATGAAAATTTTGTTGCAATTATGAGTGTTTCTCAAAGAAATAAATTAGGATAACTTAAGAAAAAAGAAGCCAAATCGAAATCATGTATCTTAGTTTCATTAGATGATTTTATATTTCATAAAATTATTGGCGCAAAGATTGTTAAAGAAGCTTGGGATATTCTTAAGTTTGTTTATAAGGGTAATTCCAAAGTCAAAACCGTTAGACTTCAAACCCTTAGAACTCAATTTTAAACCCTAAAGATGAGTGAATAAGAAATTGTTGTTTAGGACTAAAACTATGGGTAGTGTGAATCAAATTAGGATCAATGGAGAAAAAGGATGTTATTAGAAGTTTACCTAAGAAATTTGAAATGGTAGTCATTGGTCTTCTTGAGTTGAAAGATCTAACTAATTTTTCTATAAAAGAATTGTTTGGTTCATTGTTATCTCATGAAGAAAGTGTCAACTTGGATCTTGGTACTTTAGAACATGATATTGAGTCTAAGGTTTCCATGGATAGAGGTAGAGGCCGAGGTTTTTGTGGAATAAGAGGATGTGTTTGAGGATGTTCAGACAAAATATAAAAATGAACAAACAAAAGACAAGTTAGAGCAGTGAGGATTGTCTTCAGAAGATTATGGCCAAACATGGACAAACAAATCAGAAATACAATGCGGATACTGTAAGAAGTATGGTCACCATATATATGAATGTCAAAAGTTGTTGTATAAAAATAGAGATAATGCCACAGAAAGTGAAACATCTCACATTTTGTTTCTTTCCTCTCAAGTATATGAGAATTTTTTTGACAATAATGTTTGGTTTCTAGATAGTGGATGTAGGAATCATATCATTGGTCACAATTATTTTATTTCTAATCTTGATACATATCTAATTACTACAAATATTTTGGGTGATGGTCATTTGACCAAAACTTCAGGGTAAGTGTTAACAAAGCAGGGTGAAGTGAAAAACATTTGTGATGTTAACTATGTACCAAATTCCAAACACAATTTGTTGAGTGTAGGGAGTTAATGTCATGTGGTTATGATGTTAATTTCCATGAAAACACTTGCACAATTCTTAATCAAACTAAAAAACTTGTTGCAAAAGTTCATATGAAAAAGAAAAAATTGTTTCCATTAGAAATGAGAAGTGGGAAGATGTATGCATGTAATATTCCTAATGAAAATGAAAATTAGTTATAGCATTATCATCATGGGTAGTGCGAATCAACTTAGGATTAATGGAGAAAAATGATTTTATTATAATTTTACCTAAGAAATTTGAAATGGTATTCATTGGTCTTCTTGAGTTGAAAGATCTAGCTATTTTTCTATTAAAGAATTGATTGGTTCATTGTTATCTCATAAAGAAAGTGTGAAATTGGATCTTGGTACTTTAGAACATGATATTGAGTCTAAGGTTTCCATGGATAGAGGTAGAGGAAAAGGTTTTCTTGGAAGAAGAGGATGTGTTCGAGGATGTTCAGACAAAAGATAAAAATGAACAAACAAAAGACAAGTTAGGGCAGTGAGTATTGTCTTCATAAGATTATGGACAAAGATGGGAAAACAAATAGTGGCTTTAACCCCTTTAAGGTAATAAGGCAAGTCATAGAACCTTTCCTTTTCATTAGGCAAGTCAAAGAAACCCTTTTCATTAGGCAAGTCAGAGAACCTCACTACTAGGCAAGTCATAAGGCAAGAACTAGAAGAAGGCAAGTCATAAACTAGAGAACTAGAGATGGGTCATCTCTGATCATCCCCGATATCTCCGTTTTCAAAGTTCGCACTAAGATAAGGTTGGGAATATATCCTTAACCTACCTACACCTTATCTCAAGCCTGAGATGGTATTAGTAAAGGAAGAATAAAAGTACCTAACCCGAACGGATAGATAAGGTTGGAGATATCTCCTTACCCATATGCCCAACTCCATATCTAGCTGGTCTAACCTGGTCCCCTGAAGGAAGGGGAAGTATGGATGATGTTAGGCTAGTGTCCCTAAACCCCCGGAGAAGTCTAGCTATCGGGAGGGAATAATATAAGTAGCTATCGGAAATAAGTAAGTAGCTATAGATGAGGGAAAGGGAATAAAAGGGAAGGGGAATAGAAAGCCAAAGAGATATCCATCTATCTCTTCCTTTCCAGTTACCTTCAGGCAGGGAGAAATAACTAGAGACAGGGATAACCTAGTAACTAGATAGGAATAAACCAGTAACTAGAGAGGGAAAACCCGATAACTAGAGACACGGATAACCCGGTAACTAGAAAGAAAAAAGATAGATCAAGCCCCAATAAAATCTACAAAAGAATAGGCCCTAGATAGGTCACGAAGGTAGGTTTGGTACTACCTTATAAATAGAGGATGGTAAGATAGATAAGGTGAGAGAGATAACATACATAATAGAGAAAGAATGATAAGATAGATTACAAAGTGATACCCTAACCCTTATCTATATACGAAACGATCACCAAAGACTTATCTAAGAAAGGTCCTAACAAAGCCTTAACGAAAGGTCCTGACAAAGCAAAGGTCCTGTACTATTTTCACCCACTTCATTGAGTCGTTTGTTCACCCTGTGAAAATAGTATGCTATGGAGTTCTATTTTCTCTTTATTAACTTATAAGTTACTCATCTGGTAGGGGGGGGCAAGGAAATAAGGCAGGGGTCCTGCTATTTATGCTCCTTACCTATATGGTAAATAACCCTAAGTAATTAATGAAAAATGTAGTAACTAGAGAGAGCCAAGCAAGCACATTGATTCTATTCTATGATTTTCATATAATGACCTAGAGAGATAAGAGAATAACGAAATATGGTCTTGAAGGCTTGAGTAATTACTATAATAAGATAGAAAGCATAAAGAGAAGTGAAATAAAGCATAACCTCGTCTTATTTAAGTAATTACAACTCCACGTTTTTGGGGTATGTTTTCTCTTTTTTTTTTGCACTCACTTACTTATCTTAAGCTTACTTACTTATCTCCTTGGCTTGGCCTAGCTAGTGACCGAAATGGAATGAGTGAATACTTAAAGGAGTGGTAAATTCAGAGTGACCCCTCGTAGTGTTAATAACCCTTACCTGATAACCCTAATGAGTCCCTTATCTGAATTCCCCTAAAGGTGAATATATTTAGTGTCTTCGCTAAATTAGGGCCGCTCGCTTGGCTTGCTTGCATAGAACGCCTCGGGATCAGGAATAAGAGGAACGGAAGCTTGAGCACCTTCCCCTTCACTTCTTGATCCATTCATTAGGGAGGGGGAGGGAGTGAGACTCTTGGGTTGGGGGGATCCGCCGCTGCCCTAGTCTCATCTTTCTCCCTCTTGGGACATTAGTACGGGGTCGCGACGTGGTAGATTTGCTCAAACTCCTCCTGGGTGGGCGAGCCCGCCAATTCATATTGAAGCTACAATTTCTCTCGAAGCAAAGGATCAAGGTCGTGGTGAAAATACAGGCCTTTTACCGATGTTGTGGAGAGGCACCTTCAAAATGGCCCCACCCCGACTCCACAGAGCTGGATCCCTAACCAAACCACGCCTATAGCTACCCACAACCCAAGGCAAAGAGATATATCGATCAGTCAGAGGAGTTCCTCGTTGTGCAATGTCTCTTTCTTTATTTGTTCATGGGTCCACTATTAATAGCTAGCTATTAACATTCACCATCGAGATGGATACCACACTCCTTGTTGTCGCCCACCAAAATACCTGGATCTGGAAAGGGGTATAAATCACACACCTCTGTCTAGGATCATTTACGTATCGATCGTTTGCTTCTTAAAGAATAGAAAACTTTTTATATATCTATTTATACCAATAGGATTGACTGACAGTGCTTTCCGGTCCGAATTCATGCTAGCAAACGGATTGGCAGCGTCGCTCACCTTAAATATAGAAGTTATGTTGCGTTGTGTTTGGGTAGATAATTCTTAGTAAGAGGAATTGCCCTAGAAACTACTTAAGGGAGAGGGCAAATGAATGCTATAGAAGGGATGGATTAATCCCTCCTAAAAATACGAATTGATTGTTGGATCATTTCATTCTACGCAGACAGGTTCCAATCAATGATCACCTTGGTTGGCCCCTTGGGAGGAAAGGGAGTGCATGGGAGTGGTAGCGAGGGGAGCATCCATCTTGTGATCGTTTCACCATCTATCCATATATGGCTTATTAGTTTATAAACCCTCCATCTCCTACTTGAGGATCTTGGGCCTAGCTTAATCGGGGGAACTGGGGGCGGTACATTCCATCCAGGATGTGGGATGCGCAAATCTGTTACGAAACGGGCGGCAATCAATAGAAGGGAAAAGATCCAGACGCGGCTAAACCTTCTTCCCCCGATTTCCCGCGAGACATGGTTCTTGGTTCTGGGTACAACGGTGAGAAACATGCACTCGAAAGCACACTCTTTCATGCCATTATTGGAAAGGAAAGAGGTTGAAGAACTTAGTTGCTTTCCTTGTCCATACGGGTTTATAATAATATGGATGGAGGGTTGCCAATAAGTAAGGAAAGGAAAAGTCAGTCGCCGACTAATAACAAACCCATTTCACGAGGGAGAAGTCCAGCGAGTCGCCGACTAATAACCAGCTATAAGAAACTCCGAAGTTTCATTGACCTAACGAACTACTTAACTCTCTCAAACTCTAAGTATATTTTAGCCCACCTCACTTTCTTTGTTAAGTCAGTTCTCGCCCTGAGTTATGCAAAGCCGAGAACCAACATCCATCTATTTATATTCTACTTCGTCTATCCTACCTAACTTTATTTCAAGGTGTTATCTTCGGGTTCGGTTGATATGATCAGGCAGGTTCCATTTTCACCTCTCAGTGAGTCAGAGTAAGATTATGCAGTCAGTCGGATCATTTTAGCACCGCAAATGCATTCCCAAAGAATATATATAAGGCTGCCTATTGACGTTAAGTCAGCTTACTTCATTTATAATGCATGCATCTATCTCTATTATCTGTCTGATAGATTCTCAATGCTCGGCTCAGGGAAAGCACAGAGGGAGCCCTGTTCTTAGATTGAATTCCCTCCATTCACCTTCTTCTACCTGCTTTGGCATTACTTCCATCAAGAGCGCTCTCCATACAAGCCTGCTAGAGCCTTACCATCCATCCATTAAGAACCCGAGGCATCTTGGTTTACCAGATGTTACCTAGCCTTTCGGTCAGATCAGCCAAAGTGATTTAATAGCTGGAGTAATTGGACTTACAGGGCATTTCATCGAACTATGAATCTGAACTTTAAGGTCTTGATCCTTGCCTAGATATTGGGATTGGGAAGGGTCAGAAATGCAATGAAGCTATTGTAACAAGTATGGTCACCATATATATGAATGTCAAAAGCTGTTGTATAAAAATAGAGATAATGTTACAAAAAGTGAAACATTTGACATTTTGTTTCCTTCCTGTCAAGTATATGAGAAATGTTTTGACAAGAATGTTTGGTTTCTAGATAGTGGATGTAGAAATCATATGACTGGTCACAATGATTTTCATTCTAATCTTGATACATATCTAATTACTACAATTGTTTTGGGTGATGGTCATTCTGCCAAAACTTCAGGAAAATGTGTTATGCCAATTTTAACAAAGGAGGGTGAAGTGAAAAATATTTATGATGTTTACTATGTACCAAATGTCAAACACAATTTGTTGAGTGTATGGGGTTAATGTCACATGGTTATGATGTTAATATCCATGACAACACTTGCACATTTCTTAATCAAACTAGAAAACTTGTTGCAAAAGTTCATATGAAAAGGAAAAAATTGTTTCCATTAGAAATAAGAAGTGGGAAGATGTATGCATGTAATACTTCTAATGCAAATGAAAATTAGTTATGGCATTATCGTTATGCTCATTTACTAGTCAAAAGTATGAATTTGTTACAAAGATAGTCTATTTGGGTACTTTGATGAAAAGGGTTGCCTCCTTGGATTAATCTGATTCCTTCTTGTGAAATTTGCATCGTAGGAAAATATGAGTGAGATAGTTTTCCATGAGCCCCCTATAGAGCCAAATATTGGTTAGAGTTAGTTCACACTGAATTATGTGTACCTATGCAAAATGAGTCAATTGGTGGATGATTTTAACACGAAAGTTTAGGTTTACTTTATCAAACACAAATCTAAGACTTTCACTATATTCAAGGAATTCAAGGTTTAATAGATTTGTCAAGGTTTTGAGATCATATGGAGGAGGAGAATATGACTCGAGAGAGTTTGTTGATTTTTTTAAACATCATGGTATTGAAAAGAAGATGACTTTGAGATACAATCCACAACAAAATGGAGTGGAAGTTGCATGTTTCGTTTATGTACTAAACATATCACCAACTTCTAGTGTTCAAGGTATAGTACCTTAAGAAAAATGGAGTGTATTAAAGGTAAATGTTTCTCATTTCATAGTTTTTGGTTGCGTTGTTTTTGCTCATGTTCCTGAAGAACTAAGAAAGAAGCTTGATGATAGAAGTGAAAAGTACATTTTCATTGGCTATAGTGAACAATCGAAATAATATAGATTATATAATCTTGTTACTAATAAATATAATCTTATTACTAATAAATTTCTAATAAGAAGAGATGTTAAATTCATTGAAGATAAATCATGGAATGAAATGGTAAAAGCAATACTTCTCACAATGCTTTTCAAGTTCAAAATGAAAGTAGTTCATCATCTCATAGTCATTCAATTTCTGACTATAAACATCAAAGAATGATAAGTTTGAGTGATATATATGACGGAGATGATAATGTAGTACATTTTGCATTTTTCTCATCTCATCCTACTTGTTTTGATGAAGTTTGCAAAGAAAAAAGAATGGGTAGATGCAATGAATAATGAAATAAAATCTATTGAAACAAACAATACATGGGATTTAGTTGATCTACCCGAAGATAAAAATTTCATAGATGTTAAATGGGTTTATAAAACTAAATTAAATGAAAAGGATGAGATTCAGAAGCACAAAGCAATGTTAGCTGCCATAATGGTGAAATTTTTGCACATGTAGCAAGGTTAGATATTGCTTGATTTGTTTTGGTCATTGCAACAGAAAAAAAATGGCCTATTTACCAAAAAGATGTAAAGTATGACTTCGTGAATGGATACAAGAGAATCAAGTGTGCAAATTGAAGAAAGCCTTGTATGGTTGGAAACAAACTCCGCAAGCTTGGTACAGTAGAATTGATCATTATTTACTGAAAGTTTCAGTAGGAGCAAGAATGAGCCTACTTTGTATATGAAAGTAAATCAACTAGGTAATATTCTCATCTTATGTTTTTATGTCGACTACATGATCTATGAATTTAAAACAACCATGAAAAATGAGTTTGAAATGACAAATCTTGGATTAATGAAATACTTCTTAGGCATTAAAGTAATTTGATCATAGTATATTTATTAGTCAACATAAATATGTTGTTGATGTTTTAAAAACATTTAAGATGGAAAAGAGTAAACCTTTTAACACTCCTATTGATCTTGGCAGTAAGTTAAGCAAAGAAAATTTGGGATCAATACTTAATTCCACATTGTCTAAACAACTTGTTGGTAGTATTATGTATCTTACTCGTACAAGACTTGACATAACATATGCAACAAGTTATGAAATCTCCTAAGGATTCTCATTGGAAAGTTGGTAAGAGGCTCTTAAGATACATTGTAGGTACAACCACTTATGCTTACATGTTACAAACGACATAAAAGGTACTTTGGGATATGCATTTCCCTTCAACAGAAGAAAAATATGTAGCGGCAACAACAACAACATGCCATGCAATTTGATTTAAAATTTATTTGATAGATTTTGGATATAAGACAAAAGAAATTATTTAGATTTTTTGTGACAATAACTCTACCAATGTGTTTCATCAAAAAAGCAAGCACATTGATACTCAATTTCACTTCATTTGTCAACTTGTCAAATATGGTTACATTTCTCTCATGTTTTGTGGTTTAAAAACAACCTAGCTAAAATTTTCACTAAGCCTTTGGGAGGAAATGTTTCTCAATTTAATCCTCAAGATTAAAAGGGAGTGCTCGGAGTTGTAATTTTCTATCGTTATATTTACTTGTAGTTAGTTTTTTAAACCATTTGTTCGTTACTTCACTAACCATAAACCATCAAATCTATATTATTTAATACATGCCCTAAGAGATCTATGTATCTTTCATTCTACAATATTTTTTAGTATTCTTCTTTCTCTTTTGTTTTCAGTGCCACTCCCAATCATCCCAGCTTCAAATTGGAGCAATTGGCCTCCCTTCTTGTCTGTGTGCGACCTCTTCCTTCAGCTCTCACAGACAACCACTTCAACCTCAGCTCTGATACCAATTCTTAGGATTTGGCCTGCAAGCAGAATTTATATACAGAGAAGAAGAGAAAACAACAAACATGAACAAAGGGTTTGGGAGCAATGATCTTCATTGCTTCTGTCAACGGTGAAGAAAACAACGTTTACATTACATCGAAGCACCTCAAGGGCTTCAGCATTTAACCAAACAGTCATGGTTATGAAGTAGAGCCGTGTTGTAACCCAAGAGTAATTGGTGGCATGACCGAACAGACACGAGACTGAAATCATTGAAGCCTCTTCAGAACCCCCAAACTTATTGTGATTCTGCATTCGGGGCATTGGAGGGTTCAACTGCCAAGTCAACCGCTCAATTTATAGCTGGCCCTCCTATATCCCGAACGTACAATACGGAGGAAAACACCAACGGACGTAGTCTAACGACAAAACCAATAGCAACAACAGAAGAGGGGCATCAGATCCCAGACAAAATAAAATGCAGAGAACAAGCAAAGATTAATAGAATCTACATATAGATGGCAAAATGCAATACAATACACCCATGCACAGCATGTTGGCCTGTAATAAAACTATTTACTAAATAATTCTATATTGGACTATGATAACGGACTAACAATGTGCACATATTAATCGATGTTCTCGTCAATGGTACACAGACCATCTCGGTGACACTTCACTGTTTTCTCTCCTTTCGGGAGATTATGCTAAACATCATTTTCTTAAANTAATTCTATATTGGACTATGATAACGGACTAACAATGTGCACATATTAATCGATGTTCTCGTCAATGGTACACAGACCATCTCGGTGACACTTCACTGTTTTCTCTCCTTTCGGGAGATTATGCTAAACATCATTTTCTTAAATGGTACACAGACCATCTCGGTGACACTTCACTGTTTTCTCTCCTTTCGGGAGATTATGCTAAACATCATTTTCTTAAAGCGCATTGTATTGTCTTGATCTTTCGACCGAAAACCAGAGGTATACGTACCTTGCCTAATCTCGGAGTTAGCCACAAAAATGGCTAGCCTTATCTATTGTCCGGAAGACGTTTTTGGAGGGGAGACAGTTTTTTAATTGAAATGACATGGTGCTATCCAAAATCGTGGAAATATACATGGTGAGTGTTTAAAAGGTTTTATGAGGGGAGTCAGTTTTTTTAAATCGAGGTGACATGTTCCTATTCAAAATCATGCAAATATATATGGTTTTGTACTGGATTCTGGCACCTCAATAATTCAAACAGTAGTTCCTCAAATTAACAGGTTTCACATGAAAAACCTATTACTTTAATAGTTTACTCAAAATCTCTCAAAAATATATAAAGATATGCTAAGTATTTAACAAACCTTTCAATTGGAGCAAACAGAGCAGCTTTTCAGTCAAAAAAAATGGGTTTGAATCTGGCCAGATTTTCAGGGATAGGTTGAGTTGTAAACTTGCCCACTATTATTCCGAGTCAGAACTTTACCACATAAGTTTTGCCCCATTTTAAACTAACCCAGATGTTCAGAAAATTGATCAAAATTTTAAATTGACTAAAAATTTAAAAACAAACCTTCAAATTAATAGAAGGAGGATTGCTCCCAGTTAGCCCACTACTTTTCAATTTGGAATTTCAAACAAAATCTCTGAAAGTTACATAAAACTAACCCAAATTCATTTCTTAAAAAAAAATCAAAACTACCAAAACTATCAGATCAAATAATCGGATGCGACCGAGTTGGAAGCGTGTAGTTTTCTTGGGCATATGCAAAATACACTCTGCTTTCGTGAGTATAAACTAAAATACAAGCGTATACCTAACAGACTAAATCCGTTGCGATTAGCCAGACTATTTAAGACGTTAACGCAATAGCGCAAGTCTCCTAATTGACTTACATGTATGGGTTAGTTTTCATTTTTCTTTTAGTACTATCAACTATAATAATTGTTTTTCTTTTAGTACTATGAACTAAAATAAATGTACGTATAAATTGATATTGGAAATAATCTCTTTCACACTTGCATGCTGTCGAAAATACCTATTTAAGAATTGCTTTCTATCGCTCTTTTCATTCAGCCTGGTTGCAAAATGTTTGAGTTCCCAAGGGAGCATAAAAAGTTTCTATTTGCACATTTAACTAAAGGGATTTGAGAATTTAAGTTTATTCGTAAATTTATGGGGTGATATAATTAACACTTCAAACTCTTTTGAGTGAGAAGTTAGAGTGAAACAAGGTTAAAGTCCTCTGTTAACCCTCGCATTGATCTCCATCGACAGTGGCCCACCTCTCCAGATCGACAGTCCTTGTCACAGCTCGGACCCCCTTGACCTTTTTATCTTTAATGGTATGAGTAAGTGGTTTTCTCATAGCGGGCCATACCTAATGTGGTAGCTCCTCAAGGGCTTGGACCCCCCCTTTCTAATCTTCTTAACACCTACACCCCTCTCCAAGTTCCTCCCATGTTGTTTTTCAATACCGCCCCCTCTCGCCTTTTGCCACCTATTCTCCACTCACTTCCCGACCTGTCTACTCCTCCTCTCACTATGCACCACTTGTATCCCTCACTACACGTCATCTACCCTCACATACATTGTTAAGAACCAAATACTGAATACAAAAGAACCACAACTGATATAGAAGAACAATATAGAAAAACACAACTTTATTATTACCAAACCCTTGAGGTAGGGTAACACCATACAATGGATCCTATTATGGAAGGGATCCTCTCCTGTTCACTTGCCTCTTCGAGGGGGCATCCTCCTATTGAGCTACCGCTCCAAATACAATACTTCTCTTCATGTATCATTACATTGCTTGAACCCCTTTATATA
>SNQJ01S0036013.1:88988-104614 GCA_010110895.2 Picea sitchensis | reverse complement strand
AGGCCATGTGTGAGGCTGTCTGTGAGACCATGTATGAGGCTCTTTGTGAGGCCATGTGCAAATGCATCCAATCTATCATCTAATTGGGCTTTGAATGATTCAAGAATTTCTTTCAAGATTTGAGACGAAATAGCCATATGAGCACCCAATGAACTCTTTGGTCCTGCAGCCGTCACGAAAAAACTCAAAAAATAGACCCAAGTAGTTTCGGCAAAAAATCGCGGTTTTTTCTCGAAAAACCTTAAAAAACTGCTGAACTTAAAATGCTCATAACTTCACTTCTCGGACTCCGTTTCGGCTGATTTTTTTTTTTAAATTGGGTGAAATTGTGAAAAAAACTCAGATCTATAATTTATTTGGGCAAATTCGGCCTCCAAATGCTACAAAAATAAAAATAAATCGCGCCATCGTCCGCAGAAAAAACCCTGAAAATTTGCAGATTTTAAAACCTCAATATCTTGACCTTCCGGACTTCGTTTCGGACGATTTGTTTTTTTAACTTGGGTGTTTTTCTGAGAGGAACTCATATATACAACCATTTTCTATAAATTTTGCATAGAAATATACTAAAAATGTCTGGAATGTCGCAGCCCTCTTTTTTCTTCTCCGAAAAAAAAAAAAAAATCTGCAAAAATAAAAAATAGTTGCCCACAACTCCAGCCAAGGAAATTGCTCTGATACCACTTGTTAAGAACCAAATAATGAATACAAAAGAACCAAAACTGATATAGAAGAACAATATAGAAAAACACAACTTTATTATTACCAAACCCTTGAGGTAGGGTAACACCATACAATGGATCCTATTATGGAAGGGATCCTCTCCTGTTTACTTGCCTCTTCGAGGGGGCATCCTCCTATTGAGATATCGCTCCAAATACAATACTTCTCTTCATGTATCATTACATTTCTTGAACCCCTTTATATAGTGCTACCATCACCTAAGAACATTCTAGAGGAGGAATCTTCTAGAAGTAGAACATTCTAAGAAGTCCTCTTACATTTATTATATCTAACTACCATAGTGGACCTTATTTAATAATATAGTGGACCTAGTCCACCTTACATTGAATGACCTCCACTATTATCACTATGGGCCCTTTGGCCCCCCCACTACCTCTCTAGCTACCTTACATACATTCATTCCATATCCCCATTGGATGCTTGCCTCCATGTCTCCCCTCAGGCCCGATGGGACAACAACCATTCCAGCGGAGCTATTTCACAAGTACAGATGACAGTTGATGGGATCTATGCATAGTACGCTTGGCTTCTGAAATCTTAGGCATAGAAAAAGAGCTAAGTCTCAGTCACAGTTCGACGTAGATAAGTTCCAAAAACACTTCAGCAAGCTCTTATTTCAACCTGGTTGTTCCATTTGTCTATCAACAATAAATATAAAAATATTTGTTTCTTACAAATGTAAAATTCAAAGAGTTGGTTGGGACAAATCAAGTCTTTTCTCAACAGTCATAATCATAATTTACAATTAAGTAAATTCGAAATTCAGAATTGCCATAAATGGCAATAATTTTCCAACTTTCGAATTTACCAAAAATGAAACTAAACTCCTAAGTATTTTTAGACTCAATAATAATTTCTTTTTGGGGATATTACATCCTTTCCCCCTTCAGTGCAACATTGTCCTCAGTGTTTCTTCCATTCTCGGAATAAGTTTGGATGAGATTTCTGCAAATCTTCCTCCAATTCCCAAGTGGCTTCCTCAGGGCTAAAGTGCTTCCATTGCACTTTTACCTGAGCGACGGTTATGTTCCATAGTGTTTTTTTTATCTCTTGTCCAGAATGTGTGGAGCTTCCACTTAGAACTCGCCTTTTGGTTCCACATGCACCATGTTCCAATAGATCATGTGAGTAGGATCATGAACATAAGTTTTTAACAAAGAAACATGAAATACATTATGAATTTTCAGATTTGCAGGAAGTGGAAGTTGGTATGCCACTAGTCGAGTTCAAGCTAATATCTCTAAAGGGCCACACAACGTGGGTGCCATCTTGGAACAATTTCCTAGATTTAATGAATGTCTTTTGGCTTTGACTTTTAAATAAACATGGTCTCCTACTTGGAATTCTTGGTATATTCTTTTCAGGTTTGTGTAACTTTTTTGTCTAACCTATGCTTCTTTTACATTTTGATGTACATTTCTTACCGTATTTTCCATTTCCTGGAGAATTTATTGTCCCATGATGCAGCCCCCGTCTCCCCTTCGGGGTTCTGCGACTTCACAGTTATTGGATCGTTTCAAGTGTCGATTCGGATTGACTCTGCGGGCTCTTGAATGAACCCAAAAATTATACACAGGCCCCTTTTCTTCCTTTGGTGCAAATCTTGTGATACCCGCACCTTCTGTCTGCACGTTCCAACGCTCTTTATTTCATGGGCGCTAGCTCCTCTTTACTAGCCCCTTCCTTCACACGAACCTAGGCTATGACCTTACAAAACTATATGATTATGGGCATAGTCAAGAGTGGTTTTAGACACACCCTCTTTTCTCCCTGCAATCCTCCTTGTGCTGTCACATATTTCTTTGGCAAAACCATGGTTGAAATTGCAGCTCGCTCAAGGAGTGTTAACGTCTGAGCTTGTCTTGGCTCTACAATCCTTCTCTATCGTCGATCTCATGATCTTGCGATAAAATCTGAATCGAAGCTCTAGATCTGTGCCTTTCAATCAATGGACTAGATCTACTTCTCTTAGATCAACGACTATGATCTTCTTCGCAACTACGGAACTCATGTGTTTGAAATATAAAACCTAGCTCCTCCCATATGTCAATCTCCCAGAATTAACGATCTACGGACACATGTCATGTAAATCAACGATTGTGCTCCTCCTTAGGATGCCTGAATTTTCAACCCAAATCAATGATCCAACAACCCTCTTCTCGATCAATGGTCGAGATCCCCCCTGGAATGCCGAACTTCTGAGATCTCAAATCTCAAATCCTTTTTATCCTCCTTAAATGTGCAAAATCCTTCCACATGTCCTCTTAGATCAGACGACCTATGATTACTTAGGGTCTTGACCTAGAGTGCATGGATCTGTTCCACGTCTCCCCTAAATCCGACGACTATGAATCACTCTATGACTTTACCTAGAATTCACTGATTTCCACCACGTTTCCTCTCCTCGTCTGATGGGTCTTATTCACTTCAGGTGATTTGATGGCTCAAAGCCACTCCAAATCTCCGGACTTTGGCTATTTCAGTTCTCAAAACTGAAACTCCAGAATAACTTTCTACGGAGCTCATGATCTGGTGATAAGTGTCTCCTCACAAATCAACAACTCTCAGCTCTTCGACACTTTGGGCTTCAGCTATTCCAAGACTTCAACCTCCGACTCCTTTTGGATCTCCCAACTCGTTGAAACGTACTCCCTTTGCATCCAATGCTCTAGATTCTCCTTCACAAATCTGGATTTCATGACTTGCGATTTTCAAGTCACAACTTCCTCCACATTCTCGACTTCTGAAATGACAATATTTCGAAGCGCACAAATCTCACGGCTCACGCTATTCTCGATCTAACAACTCAGATCAAGTCACAATTTCAGGTTTCACGAGTTCTTATAACTATGCCCTTTGACTTCTCTGATGTGCGAGCCAGCAAAATGATGATCGATCGCCACACATCCCTTCCGATGGACGGTTTTGATGATGTCAGGAGTTCACGACTTCACAAAGCCCTTCTCTCCTGTGTAAATCCAAAGGGTTAATACTCATGCACATTCCTCTGGATCCAACGACTATTGGCCCACGCGCTAAGATCTGACGACTAAGAACTGGTTCCTCTGCGCTCATTCCTCCTATGTCTAGACATAGATCTAACGGTCCAAGTTATTCTCTACAACCGATAAGACGGTTGCAGTCTCTCCTCCTCCTAAGCTTCCACCTTATCTTGACTTAGAATATTTTTTCAATGTTCGAAAGGTCTTAGCCTTTGAAATTCCTCCCGCGAATCTGACTACTCTGTATTTTGCTTACGCTTCTGAAAGCGCTACCTCTTCAGAACTTTCGTACATAGAATAAATCTGACTCCTACGCACTTTTTGCATTCCTCCCTTTGAGCTTATTCTCCTCGAAGATTTCAACCTCCCACGTACACCTTGGGTTCTCGATATTTCGTCAAACTTAGAATCCAAAGGATTTCTTGAACAATAAATACTTCTCGCCCTCCTGGCGTTCTTCTGATCGATGCACTCCTTGGAGAGATTTTTCCTCACATACTATTTAGTAACTCTGTTTCCTATCGAACTCAACACAGATTTCTTCTGTACACACTTGCACCATCTCAATTCCCACCTGATAGAGCTCTATAGACTTCTCAATAGCTCTGTTTTCTCTTAACTCTATAAAGAGTTCTTCCTATGCACTCCTTGCGCTTTCATTGATGAAGGTTCAATGGTACCTCTCTTGAGATTTCCCTTGAGGTTAAACCTTTGTCAACACACTCGCACAAAAACATATAAAGTATACATACACATAAACACACGATATGCAAGAAAAATATTTATTTTCTATTATTCCTATGTGTCTATATAGATGATTTCAAAAACTGGACTGTGACAAAGTCTGAGTTCTCTCAAGATCTCTCTCAGAACTATTCTACCTCCTAGTGCCTCTCTACCCAGACCTCTCTATCATTCTCCTTATGAATATCTCCTTTACAAAAGAGGGGATCTCCGAGCTCGTCCTCTCTCACGTGACCTCATCTATTACATTGATGTTTTCATAAATGATCACCGAGACCTGACCACGATCTGGGTCTGTTAGAAGAAATTTTTTAAATGAAATCCAACCACTACCTGTAAAAAGGCATGGCTCGACAATTACAACCTCTCAACACAATAATCCGTATAGGATTATTTCAAATTTAAAAAAAATGGGAGGTTTAATGCCTCTCCCTTTCTCCATTGTGTGTTTGCGTGCTAGCACATTTGCTGAGGTGGAGTGATGATCATGCATCATACTCCCTTGCTAGGAAAAACATGAGCTCCTACTCATGAGCTCCTCTTCTCTAGTTTTGAAATCCTCCTCGATCTCAAATTCTCGTGGAGTTTTCCTCTTGCTCCTCTCCAACAAATTCTCTTGTGGAGTTTTCCTCTTCCTCCTCTCTAGCTATGTTGTTGCTACTACGACTTCTTTTTCCTCTGCTGTTTCTTCCCTGTTGTTACAACAATCTCTCCTTTGTTCATCTTCTTTTTGCTGACTGCTTCTTGTGTTGACCTCAACATCTTCTTGCGCTGACCTCAACATCATCTTCCTTATATCTTTATCACCGTGTCGAGTTGTTCTAGTGGTTGGCTCTTCTTATGCAGTCTTCCCATGTTTTCTTTACTTCCCCTTGTGGCATTGAGTTTCCACTATGTTGCATACTTCAATTCCACAATCCCATCACTGAGGTGTTGTTCAGTTTCCTTCTCTCAGATATTGATTTCTGTCATCCCTTCTTGTGTTGGCATATCTCCAACTTCCTCTAATTGTTCTCCTGGCTGGTATGATCCTCCATCTGTCTCCAACTTAGCCTGTTGGATGTGCCTACTTCTCTCCAGTGCTGCAGTCATCTTTGTTTCAGCTTCTTGGCTAAAAAATTTGAGCCATTCTTCTGAATACTCTTCTCGTAAATTTTTCATCTGATGGTTCACGATTGTCCAATCAATCCTTCAACATCCTCAATTCTATCTCCCATTGACTGAGAATATAATTGTGTGTTCCTCTTCATCCTTCCCTTGCTGTTGCACTTTCGTGTGGACTGGCCTTCACTTGGTTGTTTGGTAGGAATTCTTTGATCCCTCCAATAATCAGAAGAATGTTCTTCCGATCTTTCTCTTGAATGCCTAGTAATGGAGTATGCACACTATTCATTCACTTATTACCATGCTAATTCCATCTTTGAGACGTTTCTCTTACCCATATATTTAAATTTCATAAGTCGTGCACACCACTTACACGTTTAATGTACCATACCGTTTAAAACTTCATTGTAACCCACCGTTTAAAAATTAAGGTCGTTTCTAATCATCGTAGCCCTACCACTTTCACTACCCACTGGTTTCTTATTTATTTCTTACGTTGTTCAGATTTCATAAGCAGTGGGTAGACCACTTAGACGTTCACGTTTAAAAATTCATTGTAACCCACAGTTTAAAAATTATTGCATACGCTTTGTTCATGATCAATGTAACCTTACCACTTCCACTGCCCAGTGCATATATGTACATGGAAATGCCAATGGTGGTATGGTAGCAGTCCTTCGCCAATATTGTGAAATAGGATTATGTAGAGTCCCTAAGAACCCAACTCAACTATTTACAGGGATAAGAAATTCTCTATAGATTATTGCACATAGATGGTAGGTTTTCAAGATTTTTAGATTGAAATTATTCACATTCTCTTATGTATTGTATGGAGAAGTTTATTTCATATTACTACAAGTTAAAAAAAAATTAACACTATATATTCACTTGAGGAACTCATTTGGACTTTCTCCGAGATCATAAAGATGACTTTCGAGTCTTACATTTTTAGGAGATAAAAGGGCTTCCGTTTTCGATCGTATTTATATAAAAACTAGACTAGGGTTTCGTGAGGATGGCTTCATTAAGGTTTCTAATTTACTATATGATTGAGTGATAGATATTACATGTAAATATTTTGTGCAAAACATAGACTAGGGTTTCTTGAGGATGGCTTAAGGTTTTTAAAAAATGCAAAATTGTATAGAATTTATTGTGGTAAATAATTTCCAATAATGTAAAAAAGCTGCTTGAATATTTGTTAGCCAATTTCAAAAGCTTTGGTGACTTTTCCAATTTATACATGAACTATTTTCCTTTCCAATTTATACATGAACTATGTCCGGATTTGCAATTTTGTTTGATTTGGCATTAGTTAGCACAATTTCATGAAGTTTAAGATTAAGCTATTTGGGATTGACAATGATACTCACTATGAACACTATTTCATGAAGTTTAAGATTAAGCTATTTGGGATTGACAATGATACTCACTATGAACACTATTTCATGAAATTTAGTATTAAGTTACTTGAGTATTAATATTAATGTAGGGTTCTTTATTATCAATCCAATAAAAATCAAGATGCCTAGCAGATATACTAAGAGTGAGTAGGATCAACTGATACGGCAAGTTCACCCACCACAAGTTAGTGGCTGTGCTAGCAATACCTCATACATGAAATACTAAAGGCTAATATTAATATAGGGTTCTTTATTATCAATCCAATAAAAATAAAGATGCCCTCCATAAGATATACTAAGAGTGAGTAGGATCAAGTTCACCCACCACAAGTTAATGGCTGTGCTAGAAATACCTCATACATGAAATACTAAAGGCTAATATTAATGTAGGGTTCTTTATTATCAATCCGATAAAAATAAAGATGCCCTCCATAAGATATACTCAGAGTGAGTAGGATCAAAGATATACTAGGATCAACTGATACAGGAAGTTCACCCACTGCAAGTTAGTGGCTGTGCTAGAAATACCTCATACATCAAATACTAAAGGCTTGCTTATAGGTGTCGTATTAAGTTACGGACATACATCGTGATTTCCAAAATATTGGAGTGGTATTACGTTTTGGAGGTTTCAAGGTTTACAAATCAGTTGTAAAAATAAAGATGCCCTCCATAAGATATACTCAGAGTGAGTAGGATCAAAGATATACTAGGATCAACTGATACACGAAGTTCACCCACTGCAAGTTAGTGGCTGTGCTAGAAATACCTCATACATCAAATACTAAAGGCTTGCTTATAGGTGTCGTATTAAGTTACGGACATACATCGTGATTTCCAAAATATTGGAGTGGTATTACGTTTTGGAGGTTTCAAGGTTTACAAATCAGTTTTGCTAGGTTGATTTAAAATTGATTTTTTTTATATTTTATATAATTATTTTAATTTCAAATAATATAATAAATGTTTATAATTTTTAATTTTATCATTAAATTTATAAATTAATAGATTATTTAAATATATTTTAACATTTAAATTATTAAATATGTTTAAAATTTTAATTAAATTTTATTATTTTTTTCACTTAAATAAGTTTTATTTTAAGTTTTTTCTATTTTCCACATTTTATATCAAACTTATGTCAAAAGTCAACTAAAAAAACATTTTCATTTTTTTAATGAGAAAAATCAAATTAAATTATCAAATTAAATTTTATAAAAATCTTGTAATATTCTACATATTTATAGGTTATATAAACAAAATTTTAAAGAATCACAAATAATCACTTATCCTCTTAAAATCTGATAAGCCAATTAAATCTTAATAGAAGTTAATCATCTTTATCATTGTCAATTTTATATCTATAATTTAATTTTCATAAATTTAAAATTCTAACAATTATTTCATAATAATTTTTAATAAATATTAAATAACATCAATGCAATAAAATCAACTTTAAAAATTCAAATATACATTGAATAATAGCATTCATATTCAAATATACATTGAATAATATTATTCATACTAGTGGATTAAAGTGCATTACAAGGATATACTATTCGATTAAAGTGCATTACAAAGATATTTTAGCTTCTAAAAACTTTTTATCCATTTTATCTATACACTTATTTCCCCAATCTATTTATATCTTTTCACTTATATAAATATTACATTATTATAGATTTTTTTAAATGGTGAATAAGATTTTTTTCTAGAATATTAGGATTCAAAAGTTTAAAATCAAATATAATATTATAAAATTAATAAAAAAAATTGAAAATTAAAAAATTATTTTTTAAATCTTTATATTTAATCTAATGGATTTTTTTTGTCTTTTTATTTTTCTAAATTTAATTTTATTTTTTTAAATTTAAATTTAGAATCGTTTAAACTCCCCCCCACAATAATATTATTGGTTATATTTTTCCATTTATATATATTAAAAATGAGATTTTGATAATAAGAATTATAATTTGACTTAAAATTAGGTGATATTTTAATAATACAAATTACAGTTTGACCCAAAATTAGGTGATGATTAAATCTTTTACATTAAATTAGGTGATATTTTAATAATACAAATTACAGTTTGACCCAAAATTAGTTGATGATTAAATCTTTTACATTTCTTGTGCACTTTTTAAGACTTGGTAAATCCTATAAAATTGAAATTTGACTAATATACAAAATCGTAGTAAATAATCTTTATATTTTTTTTTATCTATTATTTTTTGGATGCATCATTTTTTTTTTATAAAAGATAAAAAAAAATAGATATTATTAGCACACCATTAATAATTAGTTTTCGAAGAATGGAAAAGAAAGTCTATCTACCTATATCAACCACTTTTATTAATGTGATTGTGCTAATTAATATAAACTGTTTGAACATTTTGAAATCATCATCTTATGATAATGACTTTTTAAACAACATTTATTTGTGAAAAGAATAGCATGTTAAATAAGAAAAGCCAAACAACTATGGTATTTTTCATTAGGAAATTACTTTTGAAACAAGTTTTATATTCCAAAAGAAAAGGAAAAAAAAATGACTTTTGAAACAACATTTATGTAAAGCCAAAACAACTTTGATATTTTTGATTGAAAAGTAATTGTTGGGATTTGGTGACAACAAATTTCTCTATATTCTGCATTGGTTACAACTAAATAGACCAAGTTAGAATATGAATATGGATTACATTTATTAATGAGTTTCTTGTGTGAATGTATAAATTCATGTAAGCGTGTAGAGGAAAAAATGACTAACTGTGAGTGAGATGATGTAATCTCCATGATGTGAATAATAAGACAATTGATGCCTATGCTTGGTGGACGTAGACCAACATTTGGGTGAACCATGTGAAATCCCTCTGTCTATTATCTGTGTGTGATTGTTAATTATAATTGTGAATTGCGTTTTCCGCATTTACAATTCTAACAAGTGGTATCAGAGCTAGATAGAGCTGGTTAACAGAGCGTCAAATTGTCCGAGAAGCCAAAAGTGAAATCTGTGTAAGGGTGCGTAAATTTAAACATCCCCGCGAGTCTTCCTTAGAAAGGGTGCGGCGACATACTAGTGAAACTTAGTTATAACTTATTTATTAAGGATCCACATTTAACCTTAGTTATTAACGATCCACATTTAACCTTAGTTATTATTCCTCCACATTTAAAAGGATTTTTTATAAGCAATGGGTATTGAGAGATTTTTTGTGCTAATGGCTAAGATGCACAATTCGAAGTTTGAAGTTGAAAAGTTCAACGGTAAAAATAAATTTGAGCTATAGAAGCTCAATATGCCCGATTTGTTCATGAAACAAGGCGTGGTGAAAGCGCTTTTGGGAAAAACAAATCAACCTGTGTCCATAATAGATGATGACTCGGATGAGATGGATGCGAAAGTACTGAGTGCCATATGCCTATGTTTGTCTAACGATGCTCTATTCAATATTGTCTCAAAGAAGACATCAGCCGGTTTGTGGACGAAGTTGAAAAGTCTCTATATGAATAAATCCTTGACGAGCAGAATCTACTTGAAGAGACACCGGTAGAGTTTGTGGATGAAAGAAGGTACAAAAGTTTTTGACTATTTAAATAACTGCAATACCGATATAGTTCAATTGACTAGTATGGAAGTTAAATTCGAAGATGAAGATAAGGCTATTACACTATTGTGTTTGTTTCCTGAGTCTTGGGATAATCTAGTCACCTCTATTAGCTTTAGCTCAAGAGAAGTTTTAGATTATGACTCTGTTGTGGGAGCCTTGTTGGTTGAGGAGATGAGGAGAAAATCTAGTAAAGAAACCTTAACTTCAGAGGCGATGTTGATCAAAGGTCGAACCAGAGAGAAGAATGAGAGAAGTTCTTTCCAATCTAAGTCCATACATAGAAAGGGTAAAGAAAAATGTTGGTATTGTGGAAAAATAGGACATCTTAAGAAAGATTGCTGGAAGAAAAAGGAATCTCAGGAAAACTCTACGAAGGAAGCAAATTTGGCTATAACAAATTCAGGTATAATTGATCAAGTTTTATCCGTTTCTAGTAATTTACAATATCAAGAAGAATGGTAGTTAGATTTAGGTGCCTCCCACCACATGTGCTCACATAGAAATTGGTTATTTTCTTACCAATCTCTTGATGAGGGTGTAGTGTTTATGAGAAATGGTATTCATTGTAAAACTGTTGGGGTTGGTAGTATTAGAATCAGGATGTTCGATGGTATTGTTAGGTAATCAACAAATGTTAGATATGTACCTTAGATTAAATCAAATTTGATTTCAATAGGAGTGTTGGATTCTTGTGGATATGAGTATACAGGTGAAGGTGGAACTCTCATAGTGTTGAAAGGTAATTTAGTAGTGATGAAGGCAACAAAGTTTGATAACCTTTATAAGATGGAAGGGAGTACTGAAGTGGCATATGAAGTGACAGATGTATCTTCTTGTTTATGGCATAAGCATCAAGGTCATATGATGAAGAGAGAATTGTAGGTACTCGTAAGTGGTAAAGCATTTCCAGACTTAAAATATTTGTTTTCAAATTCCTGCTTGTTTTATATCTTGCAATTTATGATGATGGTATAAAGGGATGTTGTGTGTGGGGTCCTACTTCTCAAAAGGTCATCATTGATAGAGATATAATATGTATGGAACAACCAAAAGGGTTGATTCAAGATCGTAACGGTAAATTTGGTTGCATGCTAGATAATTTATTGTATGGCCTATTGGTATTGAGGAAATAATACAAGATGTTTGAATCCTTCATAGTGAGTCACAATTTTTCAAAGGGTAGGAATGACTATATAGTTTATAGTACATTCAGAGTCTTGATGTTATTTGTTGATGATATGCTTGATGCAAGCTGAAGCATGGACAAAATCAATAAGAAAATCACTCAGGATTCATATGAGGGATCAAGGAGCAACAAAACAAATTAAGGGCATGGAAGTACACATAGATGGTAATGGTAAGATGTGGTTGGAGTTCAGTATGAACATTGTAAAACTAGTTTTTATCCCTCTTGCTTTCCATTATAAGTTTTCTTCAAGTATAGGGTCTGTCTATAAAGAAGAAAATGTTATGTCTCGTGTAATTTTAATAGGAGATTTGTTGTATGTGATGAAATGGTAAAGACTAGATGTTTCACATGTTAATGATTTTGTCAGATACATGACAGATTTAGGTGCTAGTGAAATGGGTGCTTCAACATTTGAGAAGCACAGATGTCACCTATAATGGTTACACTAATATGGTCTGTGATAATTGTAATGCATGTTATAATACAGGTGTCTTGGATAGAAGGAGACCTATCACTAAATGTGTCTCACAACACAATTGTGGAAGTCATGTTGGAGGTGGAGTGACACCTCATGAATCCAAACTCGTGCAACTCACACAGGCAAGATCATGAAACCAATTTTATTAGAGAAGTTGCAGTGCTTCTTGGCTTCTCTTGGCTTGCAGAAAATGTCATGAACAAAAGGAAGGAGCAAGGTATCAAGTTAATTGTTGTCAATGTGGAAATTGTTGGGATTTGGTAAAAACAAATTCCTCTAATGATAGATCTGGATCCTATTATTCTATGTTGGTTACAATCAAATAGACCAAGTTCGAATATGGATATGGATTGCATTTATTAATTAGTTTCTTGTGTGAATGTATAAATTCATGTAATCTCGTAGAGACAAAAATGACTCAATGTGAGTAAGGTGATATAATCTCCATGATCTGAATAATAAGACAATCGATGTCTATGCTTGGTGGACGTAGCCCAACTTTGGGTGAACCACATGTGAAATCCTTGTGTCTTATATGTGCATAATTATTAATTATCATTGTAAATTGTGAGTGATTGTTAATTATCATTGTGCAATTCTAACATTACTTTCAAAACAAATATAAAAGAAAAAGAAAAAAATGATTTTTGAAACAACATTTCTGTATAAAATGAATATAAAAAGAAAAGAAAAAAGGAACTTTTGAAACAACATTTCTGTATGAAAAGAATGGCATCTCAAATTATAGAGGGAAAAAAAGAGACTTTTGAAAAAACTGTGTAAAATTAAAAAAATAAAATATAAATTATTTGTCAAATGAATAATAATAATATGTCAAATTAAAAAAATAATAATAATAACATGAAAAATGAAAATATCACCCTACATATCTTAAAAGTTTGCCAGCTGGCAGAAATACCTGATCCATGATTTAATTTTCGACAATATAATCCACCCATGCCTATCTTCAAAAACTTGACAGCTGGAAGGAATACCTCATACAATTGAAATACCTGCAAAATAGTCCTCCGGAGAAGATCCTGCAAAACAATCCACCACGGCAGAAAAGATGAGTATATATAGCACTAATCTGCCAGTCAACCAACATTTCTAAGAATTTGAACAAATATATAACATGCATGTGGAAAAATGAAAAACATTATTGCAGAAAATACAAACATACAACATGCTATTATTGGCTGTCTTGCTGTAGAAAATGCAAACATATAACATGCCTTTGGAAAAATCCAAAACACGATAGCCGTCACATCCAGGACTTGAATCAATGATAATACTCACTGGCTTGAAAGTNAAAATACAAACATACAACATGCTATTATTGGCTGTCTTGCTGTAGAAAATGCAAACATATAACATGCCTTTGGAAAAATCCAAAACACGATAGCCGTCACATCCAGGACTTGAATCAATGATAATACTCACTGGCTTGAAAGTATGAAATTTAAAGAGAAAAGGATAAACAATGATTGAGATAGATGATTTCTAAGGATTAGGTTAATTTTGGAGTAATTTTTTTTAAGAAAAAAAAGTTTTTTAAAGCAAAAAGATGGGCTTGAATCCTATTAGATGATTTTTAGAGGTAATTTGAGTTTTGTATGGATTAAAATTTGATGTATTTTTAATAATATTGGATTGATTTTGCTACAAAACCAATACGTTATTGATTTAACCAATACGCGATTGATTTTGCTACAAAACCCAAACAGAAAATTGATAATAATTGTGGATTGATTTTGCTACAAAACCCAAATGCTCAGAAAATTGATAATAATTCTGGATAAACGGAAAAATTTAAAAGCAGAAAGCAAGTGTAGGGAGAGAAAATTGCTGACTCCGAGTTTTAATAAATTTACGATGATAATATTATTTGATTATACCTATAAGCGTGTCGTTTTCTATATGAACAGGTTTGTAGAAACATAAGTGTTGACTGACTGCGTGAATGATTGAGGAAAGCAAATGATTAATTCTCGGAGTCTTCTGATATTCCACCTCCTCTTCCTTCCTCACCAGGTAGTCTACTCTTCACAAGCGTAGTCTACTCTTCATCGTATTTTTGGTTTCAGTCCTCTCATTCCATTCGTTTCGCTTCATTGTCCTCTATCTATATCTGCTTCAGTCAATCGCCCGGATCTGCTGTATTCAATCCTCACTTCCTCCTTTGAGCTTGAACTGATCGCTTCCCTCAAACGCGATCTGGAGGCCATTCTTTCAGATGTGATTGAGTTGTATATCTAATACACGGGCCGGATTCTATTGGAGAAGAAATCTCAACTGATATAGGCTTCTTTTGAGATCAGAGTACTGCTATTAAAGCTTAAATTATAATTGCAGGCATAGGGATGAGTTCGGTTACTGTCGGTCAATCCACCGGTCGCAAAAGGAAAGGCGACGATTCATTCGATATTGAGGGCATGGTTTTCCCTCTTTTGAAACCGATTGTTACAACCCGCCCTGCTTCGAGGACTAAGATATTATGTAGCCATAAGCAACAGAAAGATGATCTTTTGCAGGATATCGATGAAGTTACAGTGCAGAACGAGCTACTGGCTAAGGGAGATCAGGACGGCTGCGAAACGCCCAACTCTGAGGAGTACAAGATACCCAAAGTCCTAGAATGTCCTCATGCGCCCAGAAAACCGAAGATGAAGAGGAAGACTCCAACTCTTCCCGAAGGTGTCTTCTTTGTTCCTCAGGATTTGGTTTCTGCGTTCCTTCTATGCAGTATGAGCCAGCCGAGGAAAAAAATACATTGCTCTAAGAGGATATTGGCACTGGCCGTAGAGCGGAATGAAGACCACCACATATAGGGCTCCTTCTTATGGCTGCTGATTTATAGAGATTTAGGAAAGATTTTATAAAGTGTTCCACTGTAGTCGAGCCGATGCCGTGAGAGATTTTTAGGTTTGTCTGTTGGTTTGGTTTGTATGACAAGTTTGCCAATAATATGATAGCAACATTATAGGCTTGATATACAGTCATTCCATCAAGGATCTTTGAAAATAACTATCATGTACTGTAATAGATCTGCGTAGGCCACTGCTGGGTCTGTTGAATATTATATGGGTTTCTTACTCCAATGTCTGATTATGGCTACTTATATATTTTACTTCGATTGAGTGTTTGCATTTCTGTAACCAGATTGTTGTGAATAGTAACGTCATGGAAAGGTAGAGGCATTTGGGATGAGTAGAAAAGCCTCGAAGCTGCACCGAATCGACTCAAAATGAAGACGACATGCTACATCCATCAATAAAGTTGGTTGCACACAGACAGTTGTGGCCTAATTGAAAATATATATTTTACAATTTCTGAGAGAACCTAGAATTTGGA
>SNQJ01S0036013.1:7160-17211 GCA_010110895.2 Picea sitchensis | reverse complement strand
TTTCTTATCAGTGGGTAGATCATCCTGATCCCCCATATCATTTTCTTCTTATTTTGTGGCATTATATTTCCACCCTGTTGTAGGCTCCAGTTCTGTAGTCTCATCACCGAGTTGTTTCTCAGCTTCCTCCTCTGACAAATTATATTTTGTCAGCTCCTCTTGCATTGGTTCATGTCCAACTTCTTCCAGTTGTTCCTCCGGTTGGTATGCTCCTCCATCTGCTTCTAACTTCACCTGATGGATGTGCACGATTTGCACCATTACCCTTCTCTCTAGGGCTTCCAATTATTCATATAGATATGAAAAATCCATGATGTTAGTTTCCTCTTCTGTTGTAGGCTCCAATGTCGCAGTCATCTCATGTTCAGCTTCCTGGCTGAAAATTTTGAGCAATTTTTTCGAATGCTCTTATCCTTCTGCTGGGGTAGACATCGTTGTCTACTCCATTTCTTCCTCTTTGATAGTTTCTTCTCTCTATATTTCTTATCCTATTGTTTCACCTTCGTCATGTGCACTAGTGTCCACTTGGCTAATTGGTAGGAATGTCTTGATCCCTCGAATAATTATAATGATCCTCTAATCCTCTTCTTTGATGGTGAGAGTGTTTAACTTCTCATCATATTCATTTATGTGGTCTGAAAATCCACATGAATACTCACCTATCAACACTCCTTGTTGACACGAACTCACTCTTGAGCTCCTGAGACTTTTTGACAGTTTCACCTTCCTTCCCTTGCCCACCTGGCAATTCACAACTTCTCTTCTTCCCACTTGGCAGTCTATGAGATCAACCGATCCCATCTCATTTACCACCTGGTAATATGAAATTTCAGCACTGCTCTTGTGGCAGTATATGATACCTTCCACTGATCTCTTTCTATTGCCCACCTGGAAACTTGAAAGTCCATTTCTGCCCACATGGAAGTTTATGAGATTTTCCTCTGATCTCACTGCCTCCTTATCACTAAGGTGTCTCCCAATTTCTGGTTCACAGATGTGAATTTGTTCCTCCTCTATGTCACTGATGTTTTCTAATTCCCTCAGCAACCTTCTCAACTCTTGTTGCTTATTTCTGGAAAACAACTTTTTAACATGCCATTTCACCTTCCTGATCATAGGAAATTCATAACTCTAGTCTATCTTTGCCTCTTGATGCATCCTCAATTCTAGTTTTTCCATCTTTTCTCTTATCTCATTGAGCTCCAGATCCATCTATGGATTGAATTTCTTCTTGCGGCCTTCTATTCAACCATGCTCATGGTATTCAGTAGCAATTTTAACCTTCTACCTGCCCTCCTGGCAAGTCTATGGATTACTCTACATCCGAGAGAATATCCATCTTCTTTTACATCTCACTTGGTTGTTTAAATTTTTGTTGTTGTGCACATGCAAAAAACTTATCACAGAGCATCAATACTCTACCTTCCTTTTGCCTGCTTTCTATAGGAAAATTTGAACCTCTGATATCATCTAATGTTACTAGATCATCCCTTTCACTGTCTCCCTCTTGTCTACTATCCGCAAACAAAATTAAACATTTTCCTCTTTCTCTTTTGCCTAAAATATAAAGATGAAAATTTGGCTTTGATACCACCTGACATAACCCTCCTCCCCTCCTAGGGTTCTGCGACCTCCCGGTCTAGGATATTTCTAATTTTTGAGTCAAATTGACTCTTCAGGCTCATGATTGAACCCAAATCAATTATACATAGGCCCATTTTCCTTCTGTGTGCAAGTTCTATCAGACACGCGAGCTATTCCAAAGTGCTTCCAAAATAGTAAGGTTCAAGCGATAGACCCTTCTTCATATGGCCCTGGGTTGTGTCCTTGCGCAAACACGCAATTCCAGATATCCACAATTTTTCAACACGTAGCTCCCTTCGAAATCAATGATTATGGCTGATTCTGGATTTTCGGCCTTCGGGAGTTTCAATTATCGAACTTTTCTTTTCCCGTATGACAATCTTCCGAAGTGGAATATCTTTTGACATCTGTCTTCCCTGATCCAACGATTATCCAATAGAGTGAATCTCCTTCCTCCACATATCACCTTGCAGATCGACGATCCATGTCCTTTCCTTGGGATTAGCGAACCATGGATATTTCAGGCTTCGACACTTCGGGATATTCCAAAACACAAGTCCTCAAAACCTCAGAGTACGATCCTCTGAAGTTTATGATCGGGTGACACTTGTCCAACCTATATCAATGGTTCCCAGCAGCTTCGGTTTGTTCGGGCTTTGACAATTTCAAACTTTCTTCCTTCGCATTCTCATGGAGTGTTTTCACATGGAGTCTACGATCTGTCRCCATGTATCCTTCTGGATCTGACAATCCARATTCCTCTCAGCTCTTTAACACTTCTTTGCTTKCTCTCCCCTGAATGATTTCACTCAAATGCAACCGTATATTGACACGTACTCTCTTGCACGATAAACGATCATAAGTGGCTTTGACACTTTGAGCTTAGGCAGTCTCAACTCTTCGACTGAAATCCCACTACGATTTACCTAGAGCGCACGATCTGTTGACAAGTGTCCCCTTTCATATTGACGACTCTCGACTCTTCAACTCTTTGGATCTTTTTCTCTTTGGAATTTTAGGCTTCAAGTGTTTCAAACTCCTATGCACTCATTTCTCCTAAACTGATTTCACCCAAAACACATGATTTCTTGACCCATGTCTCCCCCTTGATCTAACGACCTCTATCCTCTTCAAGTCTTTGGGTTTTGGGAGTTTCAAATCCTATGCACGCGTTCCTCCCAGAGTGATTTCACCAAAAACTCAGATGTTTCGCCACTTGTCACCCTGGACGATGGAAGGTCCCTGTTCACTTCGGGACTTCGGGACTTTGATGAGTCCACTCTCCTACACACATAAGGGTTAAGTCTTGTGCACTTACCTCCAGATCCAACGATTGTTATTCCTCTACGCTTAGATCCGACGAATTGGGTTTGTTCCTCTCCTCTACGCTTCCTTCATTAACTAGATGTAAATCTAATGGTCCAGGCTCCCTTCCACAACCGACCAATCAGTTTTTGTCTCTCATCCTCTCAATATTTCGACTTCTTCCTCCTTGGATGTTTTTTGTCAGTTTTCAAAGACTTCAACTTTTGAACTTTCTGTTGTGAACCCAACTATATGGGTCTCTCTTGTGCTATTGAACTCGTTGTCTCTTCTGATATTTAGGACTTAGAATAAGTCCGCTTCGCACACACTCCTTGTGTTATCCTTTCTGAGCTTGATCTCCTCGAAGATTTCGATCTCCCACACACTCCTTGGGTTTCTGGGATTTCATCAAACTCAGATCCAAAGGTTTTCTTGAAAATAAATTCTTCTCACCCTCCTAGTGTTCTCCTTGCTCGATGCACACCTTGCAGAGCTTCTCCTTACAAAGTGTTCAATAACTTTGTCTCCTTATGAACTCAACATATAAATATTTTTGTGCACTCCTTCCACTTTTGTTGATGAATTTTCATGCTATCTCTCCTAAGATTCTTTGAGGTTAACTCACCTCTGTCAACACACTCCTTGCACACTATGTGCACTCCTTTCACTCAAAAACTCAAAGAAGAGAAACAATTGAAACTTATTCAATACTTCAACAGTTTACGCATTCAAACCATGAAATACATAAAAAAAAATAATGAACACAATTACATAAACACACTATATGCAGGAAAAACTTCTTTTCTATTATCTTTGTGTGGCTATACAGAGGTTTACAAACATTGGACAACAGCATAGTCCTAGTTCTCTCAAGTTATCCTAACCTAACTCTATCCTGATTTCTACTTCTTCTAAGACCTCTCTACAAAGATCTCTCTTTGAATCCTCCTAATGAAATTTGATACAAGATCTCTTTACCAAGGAGGGGCTCTCTGAGCTTGTCCTCTCTCACCTAACCTCGTCTATTACATTGAATTTTTCATAAATGGCCATCTAGTCTAAATTGAACCTAAATCCATCAACCTGTCAGCCATTAAAGGCGACCTTATCTTCTTCCTATTCAGAGATATTGATTGGTTTTCACTCAATATTACAACATGAATCCATATAGAATCAGATTTCAAATTTAAAAATGGGAGGGTCAATGCCTCTCCTTCTTTAAAATGCACGTTGATGTGATGGAATGTTGGCGCAATGTTGAGGTTGAGCGATCCTCCTGCATCATGAAGTCTGAACTACTTGACCACTATGAGACCAAACATTGCATACTCAGTTAGAATCCTTAGTTGTTGCATGACTAAGAATTTTGAGAGTTAGTGGAAAGCTACAAAGAAAGTACTCTAAGACTTGAAAGGAACAAAAATAAATTTTAGTAATATGTATCTTGATGAATTTAATCTGATCTAATAGTTTTTTATTTTGATTGGGTAGGAAATACTGATGATAGATTATCTACCTTAGGAGTTTCATTTCATATAGTATCATGGTTTGTATCGTGGAGTAGAAAGAAGCAACCTACTGTTTCTTTGTCGTCAATGGAATATGAGTATAAATCCTTGACAAGTGCCACCTGTGAAGCTGTTTGGTTTGCGAGGTCAATGGAATATGAGTATAAATCCTTGACCAGTGCTACCTGTGAAGTTGTTTGGTTGCCGAGAATTCTTCCAGATGTTGAAGAGAAGAACAATGATCCAACAAGCATCAACTATGACAATCAAAGTGGTATCAAATTGTCACACAATCCAATATATCATTCAAGATCAAAACATATCGAGCTACAACATCACTTTGTGAGAGAGAAGATTGAATCAAAGAGAATTGGTTTGATATTTTGTAATACCAATGATATTGTGGCTGATATATTTACCAAAACTCCTGGTAAACTCAAGTTTGAAGTTTTTAGAACCAATTTAGGTGTTGTATAAAATTTGTTTCTCCATTAAAGAGGGATGTTATAATAATTTCAAAACTTCTATGTTGTTAGATATTTGTTCGAGAGTTTATTTTACTAGAGTTTAATTTTAGATCATAAGTAATTCTAGATCTATACTTGTAGGATTCGATTTCTAGTTTATTGGTGAGCTATACAACTATAAATGTAACCAATTTTTCCTTTCAATAATGAATTGTGATGAGCATATTTTCTCACAGTTTCTTCAGGATTCATATCTTTGTTTATAATTTCCTTCACCTACCTAATAAATGTAATCTTACCTATCTTGTCTGTGAATTTAAGATGCTTATCCTCTATCATATTTTGTCAAACAAGTAATGGAGGAATTAATCCAGTTAACACTCCCCCTTAATTTCAATTTTGACCATTACAAAAATCAATACAAACTATGCCTAAGTGTTGTCTCTGAAATTCAAAAGTATTTCTTCCCTATGGCTTGGTGAAGATATCTGTTAATTTTTCTTTCGAACCATAAAAATGTAACATAATGCTAACATCATTGACAATGTCATGGATGAAATCATAATGATTGTCTATGTGTTTACTCTTGCGGTGAAACACACGATTCTTAGATAATGCAATTGTTGAACTGTTGTCACAAAATATAGGAGTGGGCTCATTTTCTCCATGTGCAATATCACTAAGGATCCTTCTCAACCAAATTGCATGAAATGTTTCTAAATTTCCTGCCACATACTACCAAACATAAATGCATACCCAGGATTACTTTTTCTATCATCAACACTACCTGCAAAATAACTATCTGTATATCCATCAAGTGAATCATCTTGTGAAGTAGAATACCAAATTCCATAGTCTGTTGTACCTGCAATATACCTCAAAATTATTTTTGCAACTTTTCGATGAGATATTTTGGGATTCTCCCTAAATATGGAAATTAAACTTAATTCATACATAATATGTGGGGTACATGAGGCTTCCTATAAGCCTCTTATATAGAGTATAATCAATTTTTGTTCCTTCATATTGTTTACTTAATTTTGTACCTGTTGCAATTGGTGTATCTTTTAGCTTTCATTTGTTCATTTTGAACCATTTCAAAATATATGTGGCATATTTTCACTCACAGATAAAAATTCCCTTTTCAAATCGCTCAACTTGAATTCCTAGAAAATATTTCATGAGACCAAGATTAGTCATTTCAAATTCACTTTGCATGGTTTCTTTGAGTCCGTTCAACAACAAATTTCCTGTATAAATCATTCCATCAACATAGAGACAAACTGTCAAAATATTACCTCTCTGGTCTCTTTTGGTGTAAAGTGTGGGCTCATTCTTGCTCATGTTGAACCCATTGTTTAACAAATAAGTATCAATGCGACAGTATCAAGCTATTGGATCTTGATTCAAAGCGTATAATGTTTTCTTCAATATATACATTTTGTACTCTTTACCTATGATATGAAATCCTGTGGTTGATCCACATAAATTTATTCCTTTTAAAATTCATTTAGAAAGGCTAACTTAACGTCCATTTGATAAACTGGCCATTCGTTTTGAGTTGCAACTGCCAAAATTGCTCTCATAGTATCCAAACGTGCCATTGGAGAAAAGTTTTATCCATAGTCAATACAAAGTTGTTTAGAAAACCCCTTTTCTACAAGTCTTGCCTTGGACTTCTCTACTTTTCCTTTCTCATTGAACTTTTCCTTATACACCCATTTAAGTCCAGTGTTATTTTTCCCTGTGGGAAGATCCACAGGATCCCATGTGTTGATTCTTTCAATTGATTTAGTTTCTTCATTCATTGCATCAACCCATTTTTATTCCTTTATTGATTCTTCAAAATATATCAGTTGATAATATATCAATTCAAGGTTTTCTTGTTGATCCATGTTATCATTCTTCTCATAACTTTGTCTCAAGCTTCTTGTTCTTTGGTTCCTTAAGTTTTCTATAGTGGTATTTGGATCATTGTTAGAAGAAGAGGAAGAGCTATGCTCTATTTTTTCTCCTTGAACCTGTACTTTCAATATTGGAAGTCTTGGTGGAGAATATTGTCGTCCTATAGCTTCCACCTACTTATCTCCTTGTATAGAAGGAATCTGTTCTACAAGTATTTCACTTGTTTGGCTATCCCAATATTTATCTTCTTGGAATTTCACATCTCTCCTTACTATCAACGTCTTGGTAATATGATTATGTAGCCTATATGATTTATATTGTTCACTATATCCCAAAAATATACATTTTTCACTTATATGACGAATCTTTCTCCTCAGCTATTAAGGAACATGTGCATAGGCTACACAACCAAAAACTTTAAAATGAGAAATGCTAGATTTCATACCACTCTAGGTTTCTTGAGGGACTTGATATTTTAGATTGTTGGGTTGGTGACATATTTAAAATACAAATTGAGCATGCCACTACTTCACCCTAGTATTTATTTGACACATTCTTGGCCTTTAGCATACTTCTATCCATATTCATTATTGCATGATCCTTCCTTTCAGCTACTCCATTTTGTTGTGGAGTGAATATTGTGTTAAATTGTCTCTTGATTCCATGTTTCCTGCAATATGTTGCAAATTCCTTGGAGTCATACTCACCTCTTCGATCCTATCTGAGTACTTTTATGTAATTACCACTCTATTTCTCTCTCAAGTATTTAAATTCTTTGTATTTCAAATGTCTATGATTTGTGCTTGAGAAAGTACACCCATGATTTCCTACGAAAATCATCAATGAATGTTAGAAAATAAAAGTTGCCTCCTATTGAATGATTTGTCATTAGACTACAAAGGTTTGTATGCACCAGTTCAAGGTGTTCTTTTGATTTGTAAGAAGCATTGGGAAAACTATCCCTTTGGTGTTTGGCCAAAACACAACTCTCACAGAAGCTTTTGTGTTCGTTTATAATGGGGAAACCTTTGACCATAAACTCCTTTTGTAAAAGAATAAGACTGCTAAATGGTAAGTGACCATATCTAATATGTCACATCCAAGTCTCATCTTAGCTCAATACATTTTGGGCATATGACTGTGAAAAAATTACATTTCTCAATATCAAAGGGAACATTCTATTTTTGGTCATTTGTATTGGGGATACAATTTTCTTACCAAGTGGTTTATCCAAGATTGTACACATGGAACCTTCAAAAACGACCTTAAAACTATGTTCATTCATCTTTCCTACACTCATTAAATTATGTCGAAGACGAGGTACATAATAAACATCATGAATATCATTCTTTTCATCTTGATTCATTAATACATAAATTATATCCTTTCCTGCGACTTTATTTTGATGATCAAATCCCAATTTATTTTGAGATGCGCCAGGGACATCTAAACTAGAAAACAAATCTTTGTTACTAGTCACAACCAAAGATCATGATTGTTTCTTTCTTCTTCTATACATTGACATGAAAAGAACATTGATTCAGATGTTCCTTATTCAATGTTGGTAACATTTGATCTTCCTCTATTCATATATTCTTGCTTCTTTCTTAATTCACTTTCATAGTGACCAAAATTCTTGCAATAATAGCGTTAGATCCTTGATTTGTCATTCCATCTTGGATAATTGAAATTTTTTCGTCTCCCCCTTTGGTTCTGAGAGTGTCTTTGTGGTTCTCCCAGTTGTTCAGTGTTCACTCTGTTTTGAAAATTCTGAAGTTGATCTCTCTCTTGTTTGAGAGAGACCTCTGCCTCGTATGCCTCTGCTTATATTCCCTAGACCTTTTCCTCTTCTTATGGGGGCGTAATACTGAAATTCATTCTCCAAAGATTCTTCATTTTTAATGAACCTAATTTCATGGGTTAACAAAGATCCCAAGTRCCTTCCTTTTGTGGTTTTYATGTAATTGTTTTACCCATTTTCRTTATTTTATCGATAACCCACATTCTTGTTGCAACTAATTTACTTGTAATTAGTAAACTCATCATTTCTTTGTTACAAATACTTTACCCATAATTAAAATCTTGGTGCAACTAGTTTGAATAACAAACTTCTTGAAGGCTTTCCATAGGATTCTAGACCAATTGACTTATTGTTGACCTTCTAGGAATATCTAGATTATTATTGAGGCTCCTCCAAGCTTTACAAATCCATATCTCCTCAATTGTAAGGAGCCATGTGACATACCACCTATCACCAGAAAAAACATGATGTGTACTATCCATCTATGATAGTCTTACCTGCAAATACATTGACCTTCATGTATTTATTTCTCGATCAATTGTGGGTTCGATGACTATACCATCGAGGCTATATGAATTTGCTACCTGACTTACCTCAAGGGTTGACATCAATAAAAAACAACTTAATATTTCAACAAAGATTACTGAAGATGAAGGTTTGAAGAACCTCTTTTCCTAATGGGACCCACTTTCATCCCATCGTCCAATCCTATGGTAATAGTTGTCACCACCTCTTACACATGGACTCTTGAGTTGGCAGGTCGCATCATAAAGACATCCTCATCCTCCTTCATAGCTTAAGTTTTATCTTCTAGAGATCGACGATGGATAATATGCTCAAATTAGGCATGAATCAATCATTCTCGCCAAATCTTGTGCCACTTCATCATTGAAAGTTACCTTGAGAAACTTCCTCTTCTCACTTCCATTGCCGACGAGGATGCACATAACAGTGAAAACATATATATATCCTTATCGTCTTTACTATATGAATAGTTTTCATTCTCTCTGTGACTTTTATTGTCATCACAAAACTTTTACAAGTCACGACTCTCGATCATTCCAAATGGTAGATATTTGTCAATGAATGGTTGATATTCACTCATCCCACCAAATCGACGGTCATAATTTCTTCTCAGTCATCTCACAGTTTCTCGACTAGTTATCCCAAGTTTGTTCCAAATATTTGAAGATCGATAAACACTCATTGACCATTTATGGTCTCTCAACCTCATGAATGCATAAGACCCTTGCAGATATTCCAAACAATCCATGACAGAATGGGGTTTTTGTCATGATTTAGGGTCCTTCCTTTCTTACAAGGAATTTCTTTGGTTATAGGAAACCCCATGACTAGTTGAATGATGTTTGTTTCCATGTCCTTCAAACTTTCCTCTATCACCACAAGGTCAAGTTCGGGGACACAACAATACACACTAGTTCATTTTCACAGTTTCCCACATAAATTTAGTGTCATGGTAA
>SNQJ01S0036012.1:55716-85800 GCA_010110895.2 Picea sitchensis | reverse complement strand
GCTTGATGTTTACCACGGGTGCGTTGTTGCCCAAAACTTTGGACAAGTGGGTGTTAACCCATTTGTTTGATATCTGACCCCCTTAGCGAGAAATATCGCTAACAGGTGGAATTGTTGCAAGTATGTGGACCACTTTTGATGCTGATCATTCTGCAATTTTCCTTGTGTCTTCATGAACTGCAATGGCTTATGATCAGTGTGGATGATTGTCTCCTTCCCAAGAATGTAATGTCTCCACTGGCGGTAGGCTTGCACAATGGAGTACATTTCGTTTTCATAAGTAGGGTACTTATGGACAACATATGATAGTGTCTCACTATGATAGGCCAAGGGGTGGTCGTGCTGAGTGAGAATGGAACCCACCTCATAGTCTGAAGCATCTGTCTCGATTTCAAAAGGCTATTGCAGGTTTGGTAGTGAAATTATTGGGGATGAGCACAAACACTGCTTCAAATTGTAGAGCGCTTGTTGTTGGGACCGCCCCCATGAAAATTTTGCCTTACCACCACCCCTGGTTATTTGGCTGAGAGCCCATGCAATATGGGAGAATCCCAACATGAACCTACGGTAGAAATTTGCAAGGCCTAAGAAGCTCTGAAGCTTAGTGAGTGTGGTTGGGGCTGGTGAGTCATAGATGACTTGGATCTTGGTTGGATCCACATGTACGCCATGCTGATCAATTATGTATCTTAGGTAATGGACCCTGTCCATGCCGAAGGATCATTTTTCTAAGTTGGCATATAGCTTGTGCTACTACAGGTTGTGCAAAACCTGTTGAATATGCTACAAGTGTTAGGCCCAAGTCTTTTTGTAAATGAGAATGTCATCCAAATACATCACTACAAAAGTATTTGCGAATGGTGGCAGGATATCTTCCATCATCCTCATGAAAGTGGCTGGAGCATTTGTCAAACCAAAGGGCCTGACCAACCATTTAAAAAGGCCTTCCTTTGACTTGAAGGTGGTTTTACATACATATGTCTATTCTATCAGAACCTGGTGGTTTGACTTAAGATCAATGTTATTGAAGTATTTATCCCTCGTGTGTTGATCAAGGAGTTCGTCGATACGAGGAATCGGGTACCGGTTTCTGACTGTGATTCTATTCAAAGCACGGTAATCAATGTAGAGTCACCAGGTCCCATCTTTCTTCTGTACCAACACGATTGGGCTCCCGCAAGGTTATGAGCTAGGATAGATGTGCCCCTTATAGATAATTTCTTGGATCTATCACTTGATCTCCTCATTCTCTAATAGAGAACGATGATAGAGTGTCCCATTGGGCAGCGGTGCATTGGGGGTCAGATCGATGGGGTTCTTGACCTGGCAGTGAAGAGGCACCCCGGTAGGTGAGCAGAAGATATCTAAGTATTCTTCCATGACCTTATATATTTGCTTCTGTTGTGTGGAGAGGTCATCCGCAGAGACCCTGGATGTGGCTGTGATATTTCATTTATTCTGAGAGAGAATCATGAAGAAGACAAACGTCCCTATATGAGAGATGACCTTCCTGCATTGCTTTGCAGAGATCAAGGAAATAGCACTAGGTGGGACTACCTCGGGTATCCTATACAATTTCCTGTTCAAAGTAATAATAACACTACGAGGCCTAGACTCATATACAACATGAAGTTTCCATAAATAAGGTTGGCCCAAAAGAACATCAAAAACTTTGAGAGTAGCAACATCACACAATACCTCATCTTTGAAGGGATTGATTTTGTATGACAGTTGGCACTGTTGGCTGACACGAAGATCGCTTCCTTGGAAGAGCCATCCAATGGTGTAGGGTTGTGGGTGTAGTGTCGTTGGCAGGGCCAACCGCTGGACAACCTCTGTTGAGATGATTTTCTTCTGGCTACCTCTATCCACGATGAAGTGTAGCAGGGTGTCTTTTACCCACATCTGTGAATGGAAGAGGCGTTCTCCTTCTTCTGGCTCGTCTGGTTCATCAGGCTGGAGCTTGGTGGTAGCAACGATGGCACTAGGTTATGCTTCAATGATCTTTCTTCCACTTTCTAGTTCTAGCTCAGAGTCTGAACCCGCATCTGATTCATAGGCTTTCACTTCAGCTACCAGTGACTACTTTGAGCGGCAGTCAGCAGTGTTATGCCAAGGGATCTTATGGAAGTCACACCACTTCTTTGTCTTTCCGATGTCCTTATTTTCTTGCAGCTTGGACCTGTTGTCCTGATACTGTCCATCTTTTCTCTTTCCTTTTTTCTGTGGGTTGGGGCCGCCCTTTCCTAGCTTTTGTTGAGAGGGGTTCCCAGGCCCAAATTGTCGCGTCTTTTGTTTGAGATTCTGCTCGATTTTGATGGCATATCGGTAGGCCGAGCCCAAGGATGAGATGTCCAAAAATTCCATTTTGGTCTGGATGCATCTATGCAGAGAACCATGATACTTGAACACCATATGTCGCTCTGAATATTTGATACCCAACCCGGTGCGCAAGGTATGAAAAATATTTGTGAAATATGGCACTGCTTGGTCTCTTTCTTGCCGCAGTGTGGTCTATTTAGTATACAAGTCGTCATAACTTTCGACAGGATAGTATTACTCCTTAATAACATCCTTGAAGGATTCCCAGGTGGTCGTGACTGTAAATAACAAGGGTTCATATGTTTTCTTTTTCTCACAGAAATTTTCCCACATATCTTTGACATGGGGAATGTATTTGAGGAGCGCAAAAGTAATATTTTCTCTATTCGAAAAGTTATGGACAGAAAAATACCCTTCTAGTAGATTCAACCACTTGTCTATAACATTTGTGTCTATCTGACCTTCAAAGATAGGAATATAAAAGTTTATTTGTACCTTGAAGGGGGTGGCGCCTTCGCTTGAAGAAGATGCGTTGCTTGTTGGTAGTCGTCGAAGGATTTGCATGAAACTATCCATCATCTCATTCCTTTGTTGTGTGAGGGATTCCTCAATCAACAGTTTGAAAGGATCTTTTGTCTCTTCATCTTTATTTTCTCTTGCCATGAGAGGTCGCTTGGGCATGCGAGAGCTTTTGTCCTCAAGAGAAACAAGCCCGAGACCCAACTCTTTGTACTCCGACCTCGTTGGGGACATGCATTAATATGGAAAGGAGGAGACCGCTCTGATACCACTGATCCGATTTTATGAGCAAAATGAAATGACTACACATTATTAATAGATTCTTAACACAAAATAACAGAGATATAGTAAAACTGGTTTTCTATTCAAGAAGGAAATAAGATGAAACTGTAAATTGTAGTGGAAACAAGCTTGTTGGAATGGTGGTGGCTTATCTCTGAGAAGAGATGTGGTGGTTGCGCTCATTCGAAGAAGATGATTACAATGAGGATGTTGGAGCCGCCTTGTTCAACTAGTTTAAATGTAATTCTTAAAATCAAAGGTTGGCCTTTAAGTTGTCTTTTACTTCATGACCTTTACCCAATGAAAATCTCAGTAGTCCCAATATGCAAAGTGGCGATGTCTATTGTACTCCTAAGCCATTACCATTAAACCATTGAGCGAGATTTTTCACTTTTCTATACCTCGGAATATCGCGTTTCGGGAGTTACAAGTCACACTGTTTCCAAGCCCCGATGCACGAAGTTGCGAAACAACCTTGAAAGCTTACCCAGGTTAGCGCCGAGAGTAAAGTTCCTTAAACCTTAGTTAAGTTCTATCGGGATTTTGCGTCTCGGCGTTCGCCCTCCCCAAAATTCTTACCGTCATAACTCTGATAAGAGAAATCGTGAGACATTTGCACAAGTTACCCGGGTTAGTGTCAGGGGTGAATAGTTTTTACCATAGTTAAACTCTATCAGGATTTCGCGACTCGACATACGCTCTTTCAAGAAACTCTACCTTCGTAGCCCCGAGTCGCGAAGTCATGATATTAATGAAACATGATTAATTAAACATTTAATCCGGATTACGTTTTTGCTTAACTAGATCGCGCCATCACAATCTCGGGTTTTAGGGGCTCGAAGGGTAGGAGTGAAATCTCCTGATACATTGAACACCAAAAGGGTGATTAAAGTTTCAAGAAAACCTAATTAAAGAAGCTAGGGCATATTAATCAGTGCATTAGTACAAATATTAACACACACCATCTACGGGATAAATTTAAATGTTTTGCGCCAACTTGTGTCACGACCCATCAAAATTTATGGCATTTATTTGAGATGAGTTGAAGTGACAGATAAAGATATCATTTCTATTGCTAAAATCTTTCTCAAAAAATGATTTGACATTTCTATTCATAAGGATGCAGGGGTTTTAAATGGTCGAAATATAGAGTTCTTTCTCTCATTGTTTCAAATTTCATTTCTATCTTGCGCAAAGAAGCTTTTCTCACCAGGCTAATTTATGTATGTATACACATTTTTACTATAGGAGAGCTAAGTCAGAGTCCTCTATCATGGCTCCACGAAAAGTGTCCAAGGTGATTGCTGAGAGTTTAGGGCAAGGCTCAGATAATTTTTCTGATACTTCACCCCGAAGTATTGATTTTGTCAGAACCTGGTCATACGTCTCCGAGGTTCTGCAGTCTGAATTGGTGAACTGTTCAGACAATTCTAGTGATAATGAGAGGGATGACTTGGCCACCAAATACAATATCGTCATTCAATTAGAGATGCATAAGGTAGTGGCTAGGCAACGACTCCTTCCCTACTATGATATGATCCGATGGGCGCTAGATCACGTGGATATCCCAACCAAAACTATTATTAGAGAGCAAAAGGTGACCGTTGGGACCTTTAGACCAGAACATTTGCAGGCGATGTACCAATTTCACCCACACCAAACTTCTCACACAATGCCAAGTTTCTTGAAGGTTTTAAGCGGAAGGAATGCGAGCAATACGACAGAAAATTGTCTGATCTTATCAAGGATTGGGTCTCGCACCCCGCAAAGTTCAGGGCAGATGGTAATGGAGTTTATTCAATCTCTTCTTTGGAACGACAATTCAAATACATAGAAATGATGACCTGTAGATTGTATGGGAGGGAGGAAACCACACATTTCTTTCTCCCATGGGTGCCTCTAATTCATACAGTCACTGAAGGTTGTTCCTTCGACTGGGCCAAATTGTTGTCAAACAGTCTAACCAGTGGGATTACAGAATATCGGACGTAGAGGGAAAATGGGAAGGCCACTTCATTTTTTATGTCTACATACATCATGGATGTCGTTTGTTTTATGACGCCTTTTCCCCTAATGAGCTGGAGCTGGACTCCATCTGATGCTAAGCCTATCCATGTCTACCATTCAAAACTTTGGGAGGATAAGGCCGCAGACTTCATATACGAGATTTTCAATTGGGTAATGGTGCCGATGCATATCATCATCTTCGGTAATCCACCACCCATAATTTAAAATAACATCACGGCCAACTTGAGCAGTGTGTCCGACTGGTACATAGAGGGAAAATTTTCCTATATCAGGGTTTTCTATGCTTCTGTTCCTCCATATGCTCTACCATTATTTATACCAGATAGGCTGGTTTTTCGTGAAATCGTTAGGCAAATTATGATTGGTGGCATAAGCAAAGAGCTTAAAGGATTTTCGAAAAAGGTATGGCCACCCTTCCCCATTCATTTGAATACCTATTCTTTATTAGATTTCAGACACGCAAAGGCCGAGGCAGCAACCTTGGAAGATATTAAACTCATCCACATTGAGTTCAAGAAACATGACCCACATAGGGTCGTGAGTAATCACATGGCTAGTTGTGGCCTTAAGAGATATGAGCACGAGAATTCAACTCATGATGATATTTTCCGAGGTGTGAGATCCTATGCAGAGGTATTGAGTCGGATACAAGCCCTGTCCCCCGAAGAGATGGCCGATTTTTTCAAATTCCAGGAACACCGGTAGAGTTGCCTTCCCCCAGTCCTACAGGGTAAGAACCCGACGACCGCAGATGTACAACAAACGGAAGCCAAGGGCTACAAAGATTCAACACCTAACCAAGAATAACACCAAGAGAAGAAGAAGAAAACTGGGGGCCCAAAACAGGAAGCCGAGACCCCCAACCCTACAAGCAAGTCAACCTCGGTTGTTACTCCAGGGAAATCATCCAAGTAGATTGGTAGTCCCATCATTTCTGTTAGTCCCCTACAATCCACAAAGGGGTCCCAGACGCTGGTTCAATTTTCGGCAAAGAACTGTCTCCCATAACTGTGGAAGAATTGCCTCTGAACGAATTTTTCTTCGATAAGAAGAGAAAGGTCGTTGTGAAGCAAGAGATTTATCAAGAAGCAGGCAAGGTAGGCAATAAATTTAAAATCTTAGCCGATGGAAAAGATATGAAGAAGCGAGAATTTGCAACTCAAATAGCAGGGACATTGGGGGCTTTTGTTACAGCTAACCAATATTTTGTCGAGTCCCTAAAAGATCAGTTGAAGCGGAAAAACCACTTAATCAAAATTTGGAGGCTAAATTGGCTACAACAGAGGTGGCTGCTAGAGATTAGGTGAATGCAGGTATAGAGCAAGCTAGAGCAGCTGATCAAAAGGAAATCGAACGGCTCAAGTCTGATCTCAAACAAACACAACAGATGACCCAGACCAACAAATCACAGATAAGCCAGCAAGAAGAGTTAATAGTGCAATTACAAGCCAAATTAAACTTCGCTGAAATCCATATGATAGATATCAGGATATTTCAATCCCAAGCCATAGAAATTCGAAAAAGAGTGTCGGTAGCTCAACAAGGTTTACTTGCTAAAGTGGAAACTATTCAAAATCACTGCCAACTCATTGATCAAGTATTGGAAAACATCTCCTTCAGAGAAAAGAAGCTGGGGTGGCTCGGGTCGTTTTCCAAGAGGTTGTTATAGCCACGACAAAAAAGGAAATAGGCAGTAGTTCTAGGCTCTCCATTCCAGAGCAGACCTGAGGTAACATCTTGCTGAAGGCATGGGAGCATAACATATCAGAAGGCAAACAACGAGCTAAAGAGGTAAGAAAATCTTGTGAAGAAACTTTCGGCTTCATAGATAGGAGGTTGTTGAATCTCGATAGTGAAAACAACACTGAGGCATTAGGCCATATTAATATAGCCAAGCACCTGCTCAATATCAAGGAGAGTGAGGAAAGATAATTGGCTGAAATATCATAGATAACACAGACGGATATAATCCAAGTTGATAAATGGCTAATAAAACCAAGTGTACATTTATGTTCTATCAGCGTCGAAGATCGACATGTAGAAGGGAAGTTGCCATAATTAGTGAAGGATTATTACACTTTTGAGGCAAATAATCAAACAGAACCTTCTAGGTTGATAGCCCAGTTGGTGGAGAAGTGCATCACTTGCACCAAGCATACAAAGGGGCAGGTTTCCGGTATAAAAAAAAGACAAGTGTCTGCCTATTATATTTTCAGAACTCAAAGAGCAAAGAAAGGAAGGCGTTCCAGTTGCCCAAAAGAAGGACAGAGACAAAGAACTGAAACATTTAATCTCCTTTTTTTTGTAATTGAAAATACTCCTGGAACGATTGAACTTCCAACATGTAGAAGTTTGTATAAATATGAAATTAGAAGAAAAAACCAGGGCTGGACCTCTTTGGTTGATTGTAATAGAGACTCTCTCTTTTCGAGAATTAATACAAAGCAATCTGAAGATTCCTAATTCCGTCAAGACTGTGTTATGAGTTTGTTTCCTCTATGATTTCATATTCGATTTCATTTCACATATGTATGTATGATGAATGTTCATTACAATTTAGTAAAACCTCTACTGTGGTGATCAATTTTTAATTGTCTATATTGTTTACAGCTTTTCCTCTGTATCGACTATTAGCGGGTACAAGACCTTTAATCTTTTTAGATTGTTATATTTTATGCTTCGTCAGATTTCTTCTTATATTTTTCTTCCTCTGTTTATAGGGTGATATTCTCCCTTGATAGGAGCCTCGCGTTATAGACAGCTTAATGTTTTTCTCACATTTCACACACCATTTATTTAAAATATAACTCATTTATGGGAAAAGGCCTTTGGTTTGCATTTTATCTTTAATATTGGATTCAAAGTTCTCTTTTATAAGATCAAATTGATACAACATTAAAAAACCTTAAACTCTTCTTTAATTTTACTATTCCTCTATGACTGCCCCCATTGTAAGACAACCTAATATTGAACCCGGCTTATCGGACCAAACCCATATCGCCTTAAACATTTTCGATACTATACTTAAAACAACCACCACCCAGGTAGAAATTGAACGTTCATGGGATGATATTGAATGATATATAAACATTCAGGAACAGTTGGAAGCAAGTCAACGACAACCTGGAAATCAACCCTAGTTTCCTTTCCCGAAGGTTGATTCTTCACCCTTTTTATCCTTTACTCACTTTCGGATGCCTAGACACTGTACTTTCTAAGCCTTAAGCATAGACTCTGAAACAAAGGAGGATTTGAAGGCATTTTTGCAATAAACAGGAATTCCAAAATCCCTAGACATCCAAAAACATAACCCTAGGAGATGAAGCGCCAAAAGTCATGTGGGCCCCGTTTGGGTAAGTTAGTACATCAACTTCCTGGGGTCGTAACTTTTGCATACGATCTTCGTTTGAGGCGTATGATAGCCTGTTGGAAAGGTATCGTCGATGAGATTCATTTTGGGGGCTCAATCATGCTTTCATCTATCATTGAAAATATTGATCCCAAAAAAACTTCATTTAGGCCCTCAAAATGGCCCCGGAAGTTAAAACTGCTAAAAATAGTAAATTACCAAAATTGTCAGAAAAATGTTTTGAGCCGGTTGGAAAAGGTGGGTGGCCATTGATATCCACCTGGATTAATCCTCCCTCCTTAGGAATAAATGGTCTCCATTGGGTTGATTTCCCCATTAGATGAGGAGATTTCTGTTGAATTTGGCCTCGGGTGAGCCACTTGCCTTGGTGCAGGAGTTTCCCTGCTTTGACGACTCGATAGAGATGGATACTTTGTTGTCGAGTGACCTTGATATATGTGTCCACAATATGATCGTTGGATTCCTTTTGTATGCAGTCGGGGTTGAGCTCTGTTTGTGTCAGCTGCTCTGCTACGTTTGAGGTGTCAAATAATGGTGGGAAATAAGGGCGAAAGAGATCCACGTTGAACACTGGGTGCAGGCCAAGGAAAGGAGGAATGTTGAGATCAAAAACATTTTACCCCATGGCCTTGGTGATGGTTTATGGCCCATAATGGAGTGGGAGAAGCTTCCGATGGGGTCCTGTAAGGAATTCTTTCTGCAAGTGCAACCCAAAACTTTCGCCCACCTAAAACTTATGTGGCACCCGATGTTTATCATGGAGTTTCTTGTACTTTTCATTGGAATTTTGTAGGATATCCTGAAGATGTTAGCAAATGTGTTGGATCCATTTGATGAACCGAGTGGATTTTTCAGCTTTGGTTGGAGTAGGAGATGAGTCGGTCAAGGTGACCACAAGGGGAAGTGAAACATCTATCAGACCTAATATTTGGAATCCCAACCCCTCCTTAAAGAGGTTGTGGCATCATCATGAAAGTGGCTGGAGCATTTGTCAAACCAAAGGGCATGACAAACCATTCAAAAAGGTCTTCCTTTGACTTGAAGGCGGTTTTCCATACATCTGTCTGTTCTATCGGGACCTGGTGGTAGCCAGACTTCAGATCAATCTTACTGAATTATTTGGCCCCCGTGAGTTGATCAAGGAGGTCATTGATTCGGGGAATCGGGTACTGGTTTCTGACTATGATTTTATTTAGAGCCTGATAATCAATGCAGAGTCGCTAGTTTCCATCTTTCTTATGTACCAACAATATTGGGCTCCTGCAAGGTGATGAGCTGGGATGGATGTGCCCCTTGTGGAGAAGTTCTTTGATCTGTCACTTGATCTCCTCATTCTCTAATAGAGAGCAGGGATAGACTGGTCCATTGGGCAGCGGTGCACCAAGGGTTAGATCGATGTGGTGCTTGACCTGGCAGTGAAAAGGTACCTCGGTAGGTGAGGACAAGATGTCTGAGTATTCTTCCACAATATTATATACTTGCTTCTGATATGTGGAGAGGTCGGTCGCAGAGACCATGGATGTGGTTGTGATATTTTGCTTATTCTAAGAGAAAATCACGAAGAAGAAAAACTTCCTCTTCTGAGAGATGACCTTCCTGCATTGCTTAGAAGAGATCAAGGAAATAGCACTAGGTGGGACTGCCTCGGGTATCCTGTACAATTTCCTGGTCAAAGTAATAACAACACTATGAGGCCTAGACTCATATAAATAATGACATTTCCATAAATAAGGTTGGCCCAAAAGAACATCACAAACTTTGAGAGGAGAAAAATCACACAATACCTCGCCTTTGAAGGGCTTGATGTCGTACGACACTCAACACTGTTGGCTGACGTAGAAATCGCTTCCTTGGTGGAGCCATAAATGGTGTAGGGTTGTGGGTGTGGTGTTGTCGGCAGGGCCAGACGCTTGACGACCTTTGCTGAGATGAGGTTCTTCTGGATACCGCTATCCACGATGAAGTGTAGTGGGGTACCTTTTACCCACATCTGTGAATGGAAGAGGCATTCTCCTTCTTATGGCTCGTATGGTTCATCATGCTAGAGCTTGGTGGTAGAAATGGTGGCACTGGGTTCTGCGTCAATGATCCATATTCCCCTTTCTGGTTCTGGCTTAGAGTCTGAACCCACATATGATTCAGATGCTTTCACTTCAGCCACCAATGATTTATTTGAGAAGAATTCATCAGTGTTATGCCAAGGGCTCTTATGGAAGTCGCACCACTTTCCAATATCTTTCTTTGTCTTTTCGGTGTCCTTATTTTCTTACGACTTGGACTGGTTGTCCTGATACTATCCATCTTTTCTCTTTCCTTTGTTCTATGGGTTGGGGCCGCCCTATCTTGGCTTTTGTTGTGAGGGGTTCCCAGGCCCAAATTGTCGTGTCTTTTGTTTGAGCTTCTGCTCGATTTTGATGACATATCAGTAGGTCACGACTAAGGATGAGATGTCCAAAAATTCCATTTCGGTCTGGATGTATCTATGCAGAGTGCCATGATATTTGACCACCATATGTCGCTCTAAATCTTTGATACCCAGCCTGGTGCGCAAGGTATGAAAGATATTTGTGAAATCTGGCACTACTTAGTCTCTTTCTTGCCGCAGTGTGGTCCAATTAGTACACAATTATTTATAACTTTTGATAGGGTAGTATTTCTCCTTAATAGAATCCCTAAAGGATTCTCAGGTGACCATGACTGTAAAATGGCCCCGAAAGTTAAAACTGCTAAAAATAGTAAATTCCCAAAATTGTTAGAAAACTGTTTTGAGCCAGTTGGAAAAGGTGGGTGGCCACTCAAATCCATCTGAATCAATCCTCCCTCCTTAGGAAGAAATGGTCTCCATTGTATTGCGTTCCCCCATTAGATGAGGAAATCTCTGTTGAGTTTGGCCCCGGGTGAGCCACTTGCCTTGGTGAAGGAGTTTCCCTTCTTTAACGACTCGATATAGCTGGATCCTTTGTTGTTGAGTGCCCTTGATCTATGTGTCCACAATCTGATCACTGGATGCATGTTGTATGCATTCGGGGTTGAGCTTTGTTGGTGTTAGCTGCTTTGCTATGTCTGAGGTGTCCAATAATGGTGGGAAATAAGGGCGAAGGAGATCCACGTTGAACACTGGGTGTAGGCCAAGGAAAGAAGGAATGTTGAGCTCAAAATCATTATCCCCCACGGCCTTGGTGATGGTGTACGGCCCATAACAGAGTGGGTGAAGCTTCTGATGGGTTCCTGCAAGGCGTTCTTTCTGCAAGTGCAATGAAACTTTGTCGCCCACCTGAAACTTATGTGGCACCCGATGTTGATCATGGCATTGCTTGTACTTGTCATTGGACTTCTGTAGTATATCCTGAACCTGTTGGCGGATGTGCTAGATCCACTCGATGAACCGGGTGGCTTTGTCATCTTTAGTTGGAGCAGGAGATGAGTCAGTCGAGGTGGCCGCAAGGGGAAGTGCAACACCTATGGGACCTAATCGTTGGAATCACAACCCCACTTGAAAGGCGATGTGGATGGTTGAGCTATGCAGGGCTCGGTTGTAGCTATGTTGGAAATAAGGAAGGCTCTCATCCCATGTGCGAGGCTGCTTTGAATTATACATGCAAAGGATATGCACAATCATTCAATTTACAACCTCAGTTTGGCCATCTTTCTAGGGGTGGAAGGTTGTGGATTTGGTGAGTTTGGTGTCCAGTAGTGACCATAGGCTCAACCAAAATGTGTCGAGAAATCAACTGTCCCAATCTGAGACAATGGTTTGTGGGATTCCAAAATGTAATCAGACTCATTCAAAGAAGAGCTTGGCAGTGGCCTCTGCTGTGATGTTGTTCTTGCAGGCAACTAGAATCGCCATCTTAGAAAAGCAGTCAACAACCACAAAAACACAGTCATTTCCCTGCTTGGTGGATGGGAGGCCCGACATGTAGTCCATTGAGATGGATTCCCATGGCTTGTCAAGAGTGGGAAGAGGGGTGTATAGGCCCTGTTTGTTAGTGGTCGGTTTGGCAATAGCGCAGGCAGTGCATGACCTGATATACTTGTTGAACTCCCATCGAAGTTTCATCCAGTAGAAATGTTTTTGTAGCATTGCCACTATCTTTTCGACACCGAAGTGTCCTGCCATCCGACTGTGGTGGGATTCCTAGATTAGCTTCGCTTGTTCGCTTGATGGAACACATATATGGCACAGACGACACAACAACCCATCCTGAAGATGGAAATTATCAACAACGGTGTTTGCACCCAACATTTGGTAGGTGGTGTCGAAGTCTGGGTCTGTCTCATAGAGTTGGGACCATTCAGAGGTCTTATGACCGTAGGAGTCTAGCACCATGGTTAGTGTTGTGACTGGCGGTCTACTGAGGCAATCAATGACGCGATTGGTGCTTCTTGTTTTATACTTGATGTTAAGGTGGAGTTGCTGCAAGTATGTGGACCACTTTTTATGGCGATAATTCTGCGATTTTTCTTGTGTCTACATGAACTAAAGTGGATTATGATCAGTGTGGATGACTTTCTCCTTCCCAAGAATGTAATGTATCCACTGGCGGCAAGTTGCACAATGGAGTACATTTCTTTTTCATAATTAGTGTACTTACGGACAACATCTGATAGTGTCTCACTATGATAACCCACAGGGTGGTCATGTTGATTGAGAACAACGCCCACTGTATAATCTGATGCATCTATCTCGATCTCAAAGGGATACTACAGGTCTGGTAGTGAAATTATTGGGGATGAGCACAAGCGTTGCTTCAAATCGTCGAATGCTTTTTGTTGGGACCGGCCCCACGCAAATTTCGCCTTACCACCACCCTTGGGTATTTCGCTGAGGGCCCATGCAATATGGGAGAATCCCAACACGAACCTATGGTAGAAATTGGCAAGGCCTAAGAAGCTCCGAAGCTCAGTGAGTGTGGTTGGGGTTGGCCAGTCACAGATGACTTGGATCTTGGCTGGATCCACATGTACGCCATGTTGATCAATTATGTAGCCCAGGGAATGGACCTTGTCCATGCTGAAGGATCTTTTTTCCAAGTTGGCATATAGCTTGTGCTTTCATAGGGTGTGCAGAACCTACTGAATATGTTGCAAGTGTTCGACCCAAGTCTTGTTGTAAATGAAAATTTCATCCAGATACACCACTACAAAATTATTGGTGAATGGTTGGAGGATATCATCCATCATCCTCATGAAAGTGGTTGGAGCATTTGTCAAATGAAAGGGCATGACCAACCATTCAAAAAGGCATTCCTTTGACTTGAAGGCATTTTTCCATACATCTGTCTGTTCAATCGGGACATGGTGGTAGCCAAACTTCAGATAAATCTTACTGAAGTATTTGGCCCCCATGAGTTGATCAAGGAGGTCATCGATTTGGGGAATCGGGTACCAGTTTTTTACTGTGATTTTATTTAGAGCTCGGTAATCAATGCAGATTCACCAGGTTCCATCTTTCTTCTGTACCAACATGATTGGGCTCCTGCAATGTGATGAGATGGGACGGATGTGCCCGTTGTGGAGTAGTTTTTCGATCTGTTGCTTGATCTCCTCTTTCTCTAACAAAGAGAGATGATAGACCGATCCATTGGGCAGCGATGCGTTGGGGGTTAGATCGATGGGGTACTTGACCTAGCAGCACATAGGTACCCCAGTAGGTGAGGAGAAGATATATGAGTATTCTTCCACGTCCTTATCTACTTGATTCTATTGTGTAGAGAGGTTAGCCGCAGAGACCCTGAACGTGGCTATGATCTTTCGCTTATTCTGAGAGTGAATCATGAAGAAGACAAACTTCCCCATCTCAGAGATGACCTTCCTGCATTTCTTAGTAGAGATCAAGGAAATAGTATTAGGTGGGACTGCCTTAGGTATCCTGTACAATTTCTTATTCAATGTAATAACAACACTACGAGGCCTAGACTCATATATAGCATGACATTTCCATAAATAAAGTTGGCCCAAAAGAACATCACAAACTTCGAGAGGAGAAACATCACACAATACCTCATCTTTGAAGGGCTTGATGGCGTACGGCAATCGACATTGTTGGATGACATGGAGATCGCTTCCTTGGAGAAGCCGTCCAATGGTGTAGGGTTGTGGGTGCGGTGTTGTCGGCAGGGCCAACCGCTTGACGACCTATACTGAGATGAGGTTCTTCTAGCTACCACTATCCACAATGAAGTGCAGCGGGGTGCATTTTATCCACATCTGTCAATGGAAGAGGCGTTCTCCTTCTTCTGGCTCGTCTGGTTCATCATGCTGGAGCTTGGTGGTAGCAACGGTGGCACTAGGTTCCACGTCAATGACCCGTCTTCCCCTTTCTGGTTCTATCTCAGAGTCTGAATCTGCATCTGATTCATAGTTTTTCACTTTGGCCACCAGTGACTACTTTGAGCAGTAGCCAACAGTGTTATGCCAAGGGCTCTTATGGAAGTCGCACCACTTCTCGGTATCTTTCTTTGTCTTTCCGGTGTCCTTCTTTGCTTGCGGCTTAGACTGGTTGTCCTGATACTGTCTATCTTTTCTCTGTCCTTTGTTCTGTGGGTTGGGGCTGCCCTTTCCTGGCTTTTGTTGTGAGGGGTTCCCAGGCCCAAATTGTCCTATCTTTTGTTTGAGCTTCTTCTCGATTTTGACGACATATTGGTATGCCGCGCCCAAGGATGGGATGTCCAAAAATTTCATTTTTTTCTAGATGTATCTATGAAGAGCACAACGATACTTGAGCACCAGATGTCGCTCTGAATATTTGATACCCAGCTTGGTGCGCAAGGTATGAAAGATATTTGTGAAATCTGGCACTACTTGGTCTCTTTCTTGCCGTAGTGTGGTCCATTTGGTATACAAGTCATCATAAATTCTGACAGGGTAGTAATGCTCCTTAATAACATCCCTGAAGGATTCCCAGGTGGTCATGATTGTAAATAATGAGGGTTCCTCTATTTCCTTTTGCTCACAGAAAGTTTCCCACCAATATTTGACATGGTGAATGGCTTTGAGGAGCACAAAAGTAATTGTTTCTCTATTTGAAAAGTTATGGAGAGAAAAATACCTTTCTAGTAGATTCAACCACTTGTCTACAACATTTGCGTCTATCTGAACTTGAAATATAGTAATATCGAAATTTATTTGTACCTTGAAGGGGGTGGCGCCTTCGCTCGAAGAAGATGTGTCGCCTATTGGTAGCCACCGAAGAATTTGTGCAAAACTATCCATCATCTCGTTCATTTGTTGCATGAGGGATTCCTCAATCAACAATTTGAAAGGGTATATTTTCCCATCATCTTTCTTTTCTCCTATCATGAGAGGTCGCTTGGGCATGTGAGAGCTTTTGTCCTTAAGAGAAACAAGCTCGAGACCCAACTCTTTGTACTCTGACCTTGTTGGGGACATGCATTAAGATGACAAGGAGCAGACCACTTTGATACCAGTGATCCAGATTTTATGAGCAGAATGAAATGAATACAGATTATTAATAGTTGCTTAACTCAAAATAACAGAGATACAGTAAAACTGGTTTTCTATTCAATAAGGAAATAAGTTGAAACTGTAAAATGCAGTGGAAACAAGATTGCTGGAATGGTGGTGGCTTATCTCTGAGAAGAGATGTGACGGTTGTGCTCATTTGAAAGAAGATGATTACAATGAGGCTCTGAAGGCCTTTTTACAATAAAAAATAATGCAAAAAAACCTAGACATCAAAAAACCTAACCCTAGGAGATGAAGCGCCAAAAGTCATGTGGGCCCCATCTGGGTAAGTTAGTACATCAACTTCCTGAGGTCGTAACATTTGCATACAATCTTCATTTTAGGTGTATGATAGCCAATTGGAAAGGTATTGTCGAGGAGATTCATTTTGGGGGCTCAATCATGCCTTCAATTATAATTTTGAATCTCGATCACGAAAAACCTTCATTTAGGCCCTCAAAATGGCCCCGTAAGTTAAAACTGCTAAAAATAGTAAATTGCCAAAATTGTCAGAAAATTGTTTTGAGCCAGTTGGAAAAGGTGGGTGGCCACCAATATCCACCTGGATCAATGGTGGACAAGGTCTAAGAAAGAGACAAGAAGGAATCTTGAGCCCCATTGTAGCTACATCATGGGTCAAGCATGAAGGCATAGGCTTCGATGGAAGAATGGAAAAGCACATGACCATGAAGACCATTTTTGTGAAGGAAAAAGACATGCAAAAGTTGGCATGCTCATCAAGAGAAAGAGAAGAAGTAAGTGAACGTGGAAACCCACTACCACCTTATCCCTCTTGTGGTGGATTAAAGAAGGGTAGGGATGAGAAGAGATTGAAGGATCGGCCTGCACCATCACTTAGAAGAAGCAACAAACCAATAAGCCTAGGCCGATTTCTCATTCCTTGAATCATCCTCTCACTCACTGGGCCAATTCCTCACGAGGGATTTTTCATAGCAACCAACCCTTTGTCTCAAGTAATCATCCATGAGATAAGTTTGTTGTTGAGTATCATTGTTGGTGTTTGATTCTTAATTATGTTTTGCTAGAAAGAACCTCTTGGTCTCACTTGATTAACTAAGGATGCAACTTAAGCTTTCAAAACATTTCCCCAATATGTTTTCTTTTTAAGTCAATGTTATTCCCCTCCATCTTCCATTGCTACACAAAATTTAGTAATATATGGATTTATTCCCTTCTTCAAGTCTTCCATATCTTTTAGTGTTTTGAATGGTGATCATGTAAGTTACCCCTTAGGAAAGTATGGCCTTCCATTATCCTTTTTTCCCATATATTTATGTAATGAGATTAATGTTCATCCCTAATAGTATGCTTATATTGTAGGACACATATGCCATAAACCATAATGAAATTAAAGTATTGAGGGGATTTGATGCCCACTATACTTTGACTTACATCCAATAAGTGTTTCCCCACAAAATCCTTAGCTTTATAAACCTCCTCAATAAAGTATGGAGAGAAGTTTCTTTCATATTGAACCATTCTATAGTTGTCCATGATATGTGACAAGGATAATATATCTTGTATTTTTAGCTAAGTTGATAATATCCTATATTTTCCATCTATATTTTCATGGGTATGACCAACTGGGAGAAGCTTACATATATAGTGGTAAAACTATTCTTTGTTATGTTAATAAATTGAAAAGAAAAGGGGTAATGGTTCTTATTATCACCTCTAACATTGTGAAGTTGCAAGAATAAAACTAGTGGTAGTTTGTTTAAGGAAAATCTCGGTGTTGATAAAAACCCTACGTGGTTGCTCTTTTATGTTCTTGACACTTTTCATAGGATTCATGTTGTTATATTGCATCATGTAGTGAATGTCTTAGAGACCATTTATCATATGACAAATGTCCAATTTAATCAACCACTAGGTCCTCTAAAATTTTCAAGCATAAAGTTAAGGAGGATACAATGAATTTTGAACCTATATCTAGAAAAGGGAGGCAAAGGCGACAAAAACACCTAGTCTTTTTCTCATGTGTAATCATTCTATTTAAATGAACTATGATATTACAAGTAGTGCTAATTGACTTTTCATTCCTTCCCATTGTTGGTATGGAAGTCTTCATCTTGTCCATATTTTCATGCACAATGCTTAAATATTTTGTAGGATTCCACTATGATTTCAATCTACAATCATAGTAAGTTGAGTGACAACTTGTAATGTACTCATTGTGAAATTTTTGAACACGGTGCCAATATTTTATCATTGTTTGGTAAGTGGTGCTTCCAAGTTTCTAGAAAATTTCATAGCACTCATCACACTTTGAAAATTACACATTCTTTGTAATTGCAACTTGTAGCTAGATGAATTTTAATCTTGGAAAGGCCCTCATTACACTCTTGAAGAACATTTTTTTATGTATAATTGTAAGCAATAATTTGGGAGGCATCCTTATGCCATTTTGATGCATTGAATGAGTTTGTCGGGGATCTATATCTGAATTTTCATAGTCTATCTTTTGAAGGCTAGCTAATATTCCTAAAGTATTAGGCCTTGGTTTTTATAACCCGCACTTTTCTTTTACTACCCTTATGTCACAATTTATAAATTTCCTCTTGTAACTAAAGAAGGTGGCTCTTAGTATGCCAATTAAATCTTTATACTATGCATTTCAACAAACCTCAATGCCATCAAATTTCATGTTAAGCAATGTTTCTCCTTTTCTTTGTGTTGTCAACCCTATTTATGATTGTATTTGATTCCAATGAATTGAGAGCAAATTCCCTTCTTTCCTTCTGGCCCTTGGCTTTAATCAAGTGCCACAGTCAGATAATGAGCCATTGGGTGTGATAAAAAGACATCCATTTTTACATATTTCATTTCTTAATTGTTTAATGAAGAAATATTCATGTTCTTCTTCACTGGAACCTATTTGTATTACACACCCATGAGATGAATTAGGCCTTGGGTGTTTGTGGTGATTATATGGTATTTTTGTCACTACTTGGGAAAAAGAGCTATTCATGCCAATGAGATATTTCAAATATGGAAGTGTATCTTCTATATTGCACTCCACATATTCACTTCTACCTCTAGTGAAATTTCATTCAATTTCACACCTAATGGGGCACCACTAAAGTGCACCAATTGGTGAATAGGCCACCTTATGAAAGAACCCTCTAATACACTAAAGTGGGTGCAAGCTTTTGTGAAGACTTTATAGATGATATGAGTAGTAAAATTCAAAGCATCTAACTTGCTTATTTTACCACTTTTCCTTCAAGCACATTTATAATAGCTCCCTTATCAAAATACTTATTCTTAAATCAACATAGATGAGTTAGCTTCACTAATATGCATTTTAACTTCAACTTGTGATCTCCAACATGCGAAGAGGATTATCCTTTGATTGGTGAAGCCCTTGAATTTGCAGTAAAGTTCCCACCTTTTGGTCCAACATTTTGTCTATTGACTAAGATATTATATCGCAATGTTGCACTAGGAGGGAGAACCTATTGAAATTCTTTCCACCATTCCACCAAACTTAATTTATACCAACATCTCTCTTTGAATAATGTGGTCCTCAAGCACATTTGAGATAAAACCCAAGGTTATGTTTTCATCTTGATTTGAACACATATGTTTTAGTGTTAGGGTCCTGCACTAACCTCCCTACTTTAGGCTACCTGGAGTTAGTCAATTGATGTATATGATCATCCTCTTTGAATAAGGCCCATTAGATAGTAGTGAATAGTTATTTAATGTAAACAGGTAAAATCTGGACTACAAGGACAAGATGATCATCGTGTTTTCAACGTTTGAACCCGGGCAAAATGACGATTACCATGTTTTCAATGATTGAATTTCACAAAATGTACAGTAAGAGTAAGTGTAAGCATAGAATTTATATATACTTTGTTTTCCATTTATGTATAGTTTAATGAGTTTAATGGTTATGTTCCTTCTAATAGTTTACAAGTTCAAATCTAAAAGAGGTAGGATATGTATACCTCCATAAATTTGGGAGGTCAACAAATAAAGAAATCTCATACGTCTAACTTGTAAAAAAAATTATTATTATTATTATACTTTTTCATAAATATATTTAAATAACCCTATCAAACAATTACCAATATATTTTATTTCTTCTTACATAAAAAATTTTATATTTGACGAAATAACAGTTTTTACAAAATTGTAATTATACATTCATAAAATTATCTTTTTTTTTATAAATAAATGGATTAATTTTAAATATAATTTAAAATTAATTTATTGGTCAATAATAATTAACATTTATTTATTCATGTAAAATCAATAATAAAACACATATAAGTGGTTGTTGATAGCGAGATTGGGATTTTCATTACATCCCTTGAATAAAAGTGTTATTGTGGAATGTGTGAGGTCTCAAAGGCATTGTCAGATTCAATGCCTTAGAAGTGGTAGGTATACATATTGTTCTTTTTAAGATTTTTCTTAGTTTTTATTTAGCTAAGATTGACAACCAATGAATATTGTTAACACTTGTTCTTGTTACCTATGTCATAGATTTATGCACACACTTCATTAAGAAATTCATATTAATTATCATGCATTTAGATGGTGTCAACCTAACCATTGTAAATATTTATATGCTTCAAATGAAGATGTAGTAGAAAGAGTGACCTTTTGACATTGGATAACAAAGAAATTTTCATAGGTAAAGTGGTTTATTTATCGAGATTTTAATGTGGTGAGATTTAAGAAGATAAGATAAACCTTCTCTCCTCATTGCTACAATACAAGCTTATAGTGTCCTTATTTGTGTCTTCTTCTATGAAAATAAGAAAACGAGATGTATGACAATCCTATGCCATCTTTTTTTACATCCACTTTTGTATTCTTCTACATCCCTTTTTGCATCTCTTTTTAATGTTGAATGTCTCCATTGCATCCACTTTTGCATCATTGTGCATCTATTTTAGCATAATTTTTTATATCTTTTGTGTCCAATTTTGCACCCACTAGGCTCACAAATAATAGGTCATATGTTCAAATCATGCTACACTAATACAATGCAAATGGAACTGACAAGCTTGAAAATGGGATGCATGAACTTGGAATGAGGTACAAGACCATCAAATGGAGCACATAACAATAGAAATGAGACACAAACCTTTTTTGCAATAATTTTTGTGTCCGTTTTGTGTATGTTGATGCAGATAGATATTCCAAGTCAACTTTCACATGGAATTCATCAAATGAAGATGCCTAAATTAGAGTCTCCACCCTTAAGGTGATTCCTCAAGCTTCAAGTGTTGACTTACCATTTTTTTTTTCTTCTTTATTGACTTTTATGTGTTTTTTGGAAGAACGGTTGTTAGGGTGTTTGAGAGCATAACAACATTATAGATTAAAATAAAGTAAATGAAATGTAATCTCAAGTAGTGGAATCAATGAATCTACTTAGAAATTGAAACATACATTTCTATTCTTATCCGATTCTAAATTCACTATATTTACACAAACCAATGGATCCAACATTGTACATTCATGACTCCAATGTGTGTTATGTTGGGTATGTGTTATATTGTTTGCATGACTAGCTCTAGTGTCTTCTACGTTGCATCAGGCACGTAGGGGGGTCCGCTAGGCCCCCGAGAAAAAAAAATTGCCTCATTTTCCGTGTCCATTGTTGGGCGGTTTTTCGGCACATGGTTTTTGTCAATGGTTTTCTATTTTTGGTTAAGGAATTAGGGTTATTGGCTAATCCATGTCATTGGGTTAGGGTTTTGGATGCAGTTGGCTCCTATATGTATATTGTATTGTAAACAATGTATCACTATGAATGAATATAGAATATGCTAGTTTTCCTGGTTTGGGTTTCTAGGGGAAAAATCTTCGTGTAATGTGTGTATTTGCCATTGTATATTTTCTGTTCTTTTATTGAAAATCTATTTGCAGTAAAATATTGTACAAGGTTAAAATCTACATTTGGTATCAGAGCTTTGTTGGCTTCAGGGGGACGCCTTTGTGGTCAAGGGTTTGGCTCGGGACTGTGATAAGCCTTGTTACAGTGGGATATCTGTGGTATTGATTTTTCAGGTGAAAAGAAATGGCGAGTAGTTCGAAAATGGAGATCAAATAGTTTAATGGGAAAAGTTTTGAGCTGTGGAAGTTCAAGATGGAAGATCTGTTGGTGGACAGAGATCAGTGGATCGTAGTGGATCCAGGTACTGCACCTACAGTCCAGATTATTTTAAGAACGACACGAAGACAAGAATATAACCGATATGTAACAAGGAAATACACAGAGATAATGTGGAGAACATAGAAATATAGTGAAAACCAACTTATATTAATGAACAAGAGAGAAAAACAATGTAGAACACAAACTGACAGAATGGGGCAGCCTATCACACTCCATTGCATGCTTAAAGGGCCTCCTTCACCTCAATTATATATGAGAGAGTGAGAGGAGAACAATTCCCACGATGCATGTGGGATAAATTGGACTAAGTTTATAAAATGCCATAGGCTTTAAAAACACTAGGACTTCCCGAGCGATCACCCATCCCAATACTACTCTAGCTTGAGCACGCTTAACTGCGGAGTTCTAATGGGATCCAATGCATTACGCTATGTTGTAGGCATGTACATAAGACCACTAGGAAATCATTACATGATGTCTATAATTAACAAATGAAGATTATATTACATTCCATTTCCCATCAAAAGGGTGAATATCATGGTTTATCAAAACCACAGGCTCAAAATGGTGATTCAGTGGAAAAGGTGGATGGCCACTGAGATCCATCTGGATTATTCCTCCCCCCTTAGGAAGCAATGGTCTCCATTGTGTCAAGTTCCCATGGGAGATGGGGAGATTTATGCTAAATATGAAGCTTGGTGTGTTTCTTTCCTTGTTGAAGAAGTTGTCATGCTTAGCTTGTTGAAGGTTGTCATGAACCTGTTGTTGGAGGGGTTGGATCTGTTCAACCAATCTAGCTGCATGATCTACCTGAGTGTGGGAGGACTCTGTTAGTGAAGATGCAACATGAAGAGTATGAAGGGTTCTGTTATAACCTTGCTTGACTGGGCAGTGTGGAGGCACCCCCGTAGGTGCAAAAATAACATCTTGGGACTCTTCTACAATCTTGTTGATCTTCTTATGTTGGATAGAAAGTTCTTGGGATGATGTTGCAATGGTTGCAGTGTTCTTCTGTTCACCTTTTGATCGCATTGTGAAGAGGCTAAACTTTGCAGTATGAGAGATTACTTTGTGGTATTATTTTGGTGGGACAATAGTCAGAACTACCTCTGGTATCCTGTATAGCTGACCCCCTAGAGTAACAATTACACTACGGGGTCGAGACTCATAAATAACATGATGCCTCCACATATATGGTTGGCCTAGTAGAACATCTCAGAATTCCAATGGGGAAACATCACACAATACCTCATCCTTGAAGGGCTTGATGTTGTAGGATAGGTGACACTATTGGATGACACGAAGATCTTGACCTTGGCGAAGCCACCCGAAGTTGTATGGATGCGAGTGTGGTGTTGTTGGAAAATCCAACTACTTGACAACCTATGCTGAGATGATGTTCTTTTGGCTACCACTATCAACAATAAAATGTAGTGGGGTCCCCTTCACCCACATTTGTGAATGGAACAGTCTCTCTCCCTCCTCAAGATCCTCTTCTAGTTGGATTGTTGCAGTTGGGACAGTAACAGTGGGTTTTGCATCAATGATCTGACTCCTTTTATTATTTTCTGAATCAGGGTCCAAGTCAGGGTTCATCTCTTTGTCTTTGAGCTCGACCACCAATGACTGTATTGAGCGACATTCATCAGTGGTGTGCCAAGGGATGTTGTGGAACTCACACAACTTTTTGGTGTCTTTCTTAGACTTCCCGTTACCTTTCTTTGTCTGCATCTGGGACTGGCTCTCTTGAGGTTGGCCTTCCTTTCTATGTCCATGCTTCTCCCACTTACTCTGTTTCTTGAATTTCTACTCAATTTTGACTGCATGTCGATAAACAACTCCCAGTGAGGATATGTCCAAGAAATCCATCTCTGTTTGGATGTACTTCTGTAGACCACTACGGTACTTCAAAACCGAGTTCCACTCGGAGTCTTTGATACCCAAATTTGAGCGCAAGGTATGAAATATGTTGGTGTACTCTGACACCGTTTGGTCTCTTTTTTGAAGGAGAGTTGTCCATCTCATATATTGATCATCACAGTTTCCGACAGGGTAGAAATCCTCATTTAGATCATCTACAAACGCTGCCCAAGTGGGTTCTCTCCCAAATAGTGTAGATTCATTCACGGTGTACCTCTCCCAGTAACCTTCCCACCAAGATCTGACATGGGGAAGGACTTTAAGGAGCGCGAAGGTGATCTTTTCATTGTCAATTTTTTTTTGGACCGAGTAATAACCTTCTAGCAGATTCAACCATTTTTCTAGAGCATCTGCATCTATCTGGCCTTCAAATAAGGCGATATCAAAATTGACTTGTACCTTGAAGGGTGTTGCACTTGCGAAATGGTTTCTTGTTGACGATGCCTCCACTACTTCCATTGATAGTATTCGAAGAATCTGAGCGAATTTTTCCATCATCTTGTTCCTTTGTCGCATCAGGGCTTCCTCGAGCAATGTCTTGAAAGTATCTCCTGCTCTGTCATCTCTCTTTTCTTTCTCCATGGGAGGTCGCTTGGGATAGCGAGAGAGGCTGTCTCTAGTTGAAACATTTGATATGGAAATAGAACAGATGGATGTGAAGACAATGTTCCTACATGAGGACATGGAAGAGGAAATCTACACGAAACAACTTGAAGGATTTGTATTAAAGGGAAAGAAAGATTTGCTGTGCAAATTGAAAAGATCCCTTTATGCTATAAATCAATCATCAAGGATGTGGTACCAAAAGTTCAACACGTACATCCTTAGTTTGGATTTTGTGAGAAGAAATGTTGATCACTACATATATTCTAAAGAAGAAGGTGGACATTTCATATATGTAGCATTGTATGTCAATGACATGTTGTTGATTGGAAACAACATGGATGCAATAAAGGAGGTGAAGAAGCAACTATCCTCCAAGTTTGACATGAAATATCTCGATGCAATAAAATTCATTCTAGGAATGGATATTAAGAGAGATCGAGTAGCTAGAAATATCTGGTTGAACTAGACAAAATATATTGAAATTTTTTTGAAACGTTTCAACATACAGGATTGCAAACCTGTGAAGGTGCCAATTTCTGTGGGAGAAAGGCTAATTGATGAAAATTTTCCATAGACATAGGAGGAAATAGAGGACATGGAATGTGTTCCCTGTGCCAGTGTTGTTGGTAGTCTAATGTATGTTATGGTTTGCATTCAACCAACCATTTTTTATGCAGTGGGAGTGTTGAGTAGACACATTTTGACACCTAGGAAGGAGCACTAGATAGCTATCAAGAGAATATTTAGGTATTTGTGTGGCACAAAATATTATGCTATATGCTACCAATGAAAACCTGGAGGTGACAGTGAATTAAATGTACATGGATTTGTTGGCGCCAATTGGGATGGAGATCTGGATCAATGGAGGTCGACCAATGGATATGTCTTCAAAATGTTTGGTGGAGAAATCATCTGGATAAGTAAGAGACAAGCAATTGTAGCCCTATCAACAACAAAATATGAATACATGGAATCCACTCATGGAAGCAAAGAAGAAGTATGGTTTCAAAGGTTGTGTTCAAGAATCAAGTTTGAGAAAATAACTATGAAGATAAGTTGTGATAGTCAAAGCGCAATATTTTTGGCAAAGAACCCAGCTTATCATTCTAAGGCTAAGCACATTGATATAAAATACAATTTCATGAGAGACATGGTGTAAAGAAACAAGGTGTTGCTGGAGAAAGTAGACACGTTGGAGAACATAGTAGACTCTTTGACCAAGTTTGTGAGTGTTGTAAAGTTCTCTTGGTGCAGAGAGGCAATGGAATTTTTTTCCCTGGGTCTGTGAATGAGAGTTCAGAGGTCTCTCAGTTTCAACAAAGAAAACAACAAGTGTGATAATGTTGGGTGGTTATATTCTTTGTAATGAAACTCCAGTCGAGGTGGATCGAATGACATTCAAAGTCGAGGTTGATTGACAACAAGTCGAAGGTTGAGGTGATTCGATTAGGTAAAGTTGAAGTCGAAGGTCGAGGTGATTCAAATGGGTAAATTCGAATTCAAAGGACGAAGACATTGGCAACAAATAAAATAGGTCAACATGAAAGCCTGTTGAAACTAATTGAAGACAGAATGAAGGCCGAATGGTAGTCAACGGATAATTCGACTTGGTAGTCGACTGTAACAAAATCCTGAGATTTATGCTATTTGTATCCAATGATATGTGTGGATCTGTAACAATTTTTTGGCACCTTTTCTTTAGGGGTTTTCTTACTCTAAAACCTATAAAGAAGGCATGTTGTAATGTTGTAAAAGATAATCTTTAGAGAAATCGTTTTAGAGGTTGTTGGTCATGTAGATGTAAGCTAAATTGGATACAGGGTTTTTCTTGTGTAAGAAAGAGGGTATGATGTCGATTGTGTCTTAGGTGTGGACCAGGGTTAGGCATGTAACCTTTTATTCTAAATGAATAAGACAACAAGATAGCATAATGCTCAAGGAATGTTGGTTTTCCTGGTTTGGGTTTCTAGGGTAAAATCTCAGTGTACTGTGTGTTTTCTATGTCATTTACTTTCTTGATTAAATATTTCTTACTCTCTTCTACTAGGTTTAGCGTGGAAGTATTCCTCATTTCCTAACAACTATGTGTAGTAAAACTGATTGCAAAATTGAAATTCACATCACGCACTACTACATTGGGCAGAAATTATGACGGTTTAAAATTTCGTCATAATTTTTTTTCTTTTTTTGGACTAAATTTACTTTTTTTTTTCGGGGTCCAACTGTTCATCGCTCTAGCGACCAACATTCCACGTTGGTCGTTATAGCGACGGAATTTAGTCGTTATAACAAACAACTATGGCACGTGTGAGAATCAAATGGTCATTGATTTATTGTTTGGTCAATTTGACCGAATTCGTCGGAAGACCGACGAAATCAATCCTATATATATCTTAGTTACATCAAATTTTCTATAGTTGCGTCAATCATTTTCTACAGTTGCGACAATCATTTTATTCAATTGCGACAATCATTCGGGTGTTCTGATGCAATGGTGTTCTGGTTTTTTATGAAATCTTGATTTCAATTCTCTTTTAAGAAGAGAAACATTGAATTGATCAAACTCTACATAGCTGAGATTTTGAAGGTCAATACTTAATTTTTTTTGTGTGATTTAGTAATTTGGTGGTATTGAACTATTTTACGGTTTATTTTCACTCCTTAAATCAGATTTTATGCTTTATTTTAACTCCTTAGAAATATTTTATGGTTTATCCACTTTTGATAGAGTAAAAAGATTACCGATTCAACTACAATCACTCTAATTAGATTCAATCACTCTAATTTGTTCTTATATTTCATGGAACTTCTTGAATATCTAAGTATCCTTGCCTTAGTAAATTTACATTTAGGGATTCCTCCTTGAGTTGGAAAAGAACCAACTAGAAGTGAAGAGTAGTGGCTTTTGTGGTGATATTGGGCATCAGTACTCTTGTGTATCCCTAAATCTACCCTAATTTTTATTAGGGACTTAATATTATATAGTGTGATTTTGGGTGATAATAGATCCACCTCCTCTTATTAATGGAATATTGTGATTTCGGGGATGAATCAAAGTATGAGGCTTTAAACTTGGACAGTAAAAGATGTATAGTGTACCGTTTATCATTACCATGCCGAGGAATTGCTTGCCAGCTTAGATTGGTTGTATTCAAATTAATTTTCTTTACATCATCATTTTTTATGAGAATTAAAGTTGACTTTACGCTTCTTATGTCATGATTTATTTTTCTCCCCAAACTCTTTTTTGCACTTCTATCAATTTTTTTCCTCAATTTTGACAACATAATAGTAGGTGGACCATAACAAAGAGATTATTAGAAGATACATTTATGTTTGGATGTTTATGTGTAGGTCAATCTGTTGTTTTAGAACCAAGTGTCATTTAGATTCCCAAATAGCCAGTGTTGTACGTTGGATATGAAATGCATTGGTTTCATGCTTTGATCGTTATTTTTTCTAGCTGATTTTAGGTTTTATGCTTTGTCCCTTATTTTTTCGGAACATGCTGTATAATTTTCATTACAAATATCTAAATATATACCAAATTATTTGAATAGATTTGTATATTGTACTTATAATGTTTCAATGGATTTGTTGTAATAGGTAATTACAATATCAACTCCAGACGAAAAAAGAGAGCTTGTTATGTTAAAGTGGCAAATGGTGATTCATGGTGATGGGAAATGTTATTGCCCTTGTTGTGAATGCAGGGGTTTTAATGGAAGAAGTTTGCCTTTAAAAATAGTTTAAAAACATTGTAGGGAGAATGGGCACGTTGAAGGGGGCAATGAATATCTTCCCATGGTAAGTAATTAGTTATTATAGATCTTTAAGGGTATTATACATTAATTTATTTATTTTTAATTTCTCTTTCAAAATAATATTTGTGATATGCTCTAACTGTATTTTATTTCTTCTATTGTTTTTATTAAAGAAAAATCATCCTAAGAATGTGATGTCGCCTAGCAAGAGACGTTTTCATAGAGATAATACTGAAGAACAAGCTGAACTTAATCGTGTGGATAATGATGATCACGTTATTCCTATGGACAATGATGATATTAATAATACAGTTGATGATGATGGGACAAATAGATTGATCCAAGACATTTATAATGCTCCAATGGATGATGATGTTAACTTGGAGGAGGATAACTTGCAGGATGATAATGATGACAGTGATGAGGACAATGATTATGAATATATTTTGGATAAACCTATCCTTCAAAATGCCATTGAATCCCTATATGAAGGCACAAAAAAAGTGTTATCTTTGATGTAATGTTGTTGGTCAACTTGAAGGTATCAAATGGTTTGTTAAACACATGTATGACATAGATCCTAAGGTAAGCAACATAAATTTACAGTTTTATGCAATTTTCAACTTTTATTTTATTTTATTTTCAATGTCAATTGATGTGTAAATTAAGGATGCAATATTTATAATAATTAATATAATTTTAATTATTGATTTTTTTTTTGTATATTGTTGTTGTAGGTTGATAGGTGAATATTTCTTACCATCACCAAATAAGTTACCTCGCACATACCAAGAATTATCTGCCATTCTGAAAGAAATTGGAATGGAATATCAGGATATTGATGCATGCCCCAATGATCACATCATATATTATGGACAATATGCATCTGAATCGAATTGCCCGCAATGTCAAATTAGTAGATATCGAACTGAATAGTTAACAAAAAAGGTGCCTCACAAGGTTCTTTGTTATATTCCCATAATTCCATGCATGCAATGACTATTTAGATGTCAGAACATAGCACAGTTTATGGATTACCATGCACGGAATAGAAGTGAAGATGATGTTCTTCGAATGCTTGCAGATGGTTCTTTATATAAAAATATCGAAGAAAGATGGCCAATTTTTAAAGAAGAACCTCATAATGTTAGGATTTCATTGGTAGCTGATGGTATAAATCCATTTGGTGAGCTCGGGTCTATCTACTCGGCGTGGCCTATTTTTGTTATAAACAATAACCTTCCTCCTTGGATGTCAATAAAGAGAGAGCACACAATGTTGGCAATGACTGTTCCAGGTATATTTTTATAACGATATTGTTTTTTTAATGTTTAACATTTCATTTGTCGTGTTCATTGCATAATTTCATATACGTATACAAGGTGTAGTAATTATGTGTATTTTTTAACCATTTAGGTAAGTACCAAGTGAAAGATATGAATGTATATATTGAACCTCTTGTCGATGAGCTGTTAAATTTATGGGACGACATCATTATGTACGACATCTCTAGACTAATAGACCAAAGAGGATTTCAATTCCATGGGATTCTTACATGGACAATTCACGATGCACCGGGACTAACACATTTTTGTGGTATGTAACACACTATTGCACTTAAATAAGTTAGATGTTGATGATATTAT
>SNQJ01S0036012.1:16500-33076 GCA_010110895.2 Picea sitchensis | reverse complement strand
GAGAGTTATAAAGTACATTTCAAATAGTAGAAGCATAAGTGGGCCCGACTAATTTTATTTCCAGAACTAAATTGAAGGGAAACACAAGAGGAATATTTGAAATAAGTGGTGTGAGTGTGAGCACCTAAGGAACTTAACACTCACCCTCACTAAGGTAAAAAAAAAAGGATACCTTATCATAACTCAAGTGAAATGTTAGGTTACCCCATTTAAATGAAAGGGTTTCACCCTTCAGGATAGGATTCTATTATGAGTCATTCTTTGTTTCTTCTTCTTGAAATGCATTGGCTCCAAGATTAGAAAATAAGTGTATCACTTGGTAACAAGACACACTCCATATATTAAGATGTGGATTTTTTTCCTCTTACGGTTTTCCCAAATAGAAATTGCTTGAAACAATCCCAAGTGGCACCCTTAAAAATGACTAGACTCACAAGCACAATTTATTCTTCACTTATATAACCTAGTTAAATGGGGGAGTAATGTGGCTTTCTCTTATTTGAATATGATGTAGGACACATCTATCTAGGTCAAATACCAATGAGTTAATTAGCCACAGGCACAACCCAACTTTAGATCAAGGAATGAATGTGCCACCTTCTATACACAAGAGTTATAAAGTACATTTCAAATAGTAGGAGCATAAGTGGGCCCCACTAATTTTATTTCTAGAACTAAATTGAAGGGAAACACAAGAGGAATATTTGAAATAAGTGGTGTGAGTGTTAGTACCTAAGGAACTCAGCACTCACCCTCACTAAAGTAAAAACAAAAGGATACCTTATCATATCTCAAGTGAAAGGTTAGGTCACCCCATTTAAATGAAAGGGTTTTATCCTTTGGGACATGATTCTATTATGAGTTATTCTTTGTTGCTTCTTCTTGAAATGCATTGGCTCCAAGATTAGAAAATAAGTGTATCACTTGGTAACAAGACACGCTCCATATATTAAGATGTGAAGTTTTTTCCTCTTACGGTTTTCCCAAATAGAAAATGCTTGAAACAATCCCAGGTGGCACCCTTATAAATGATTAGATTCACAAGCATAATTTATTCATCACTACTATAACCTAGTTAAATGGGGGAGTAATGTGAATTTATCTTATTTGAATATGATGTAGGACACATCTATCTAGGTCAAATACCAATGAGTAAATTATCCACAGGTGCAACCCAACTTCAGATCAAGGAATGAATGTGCCACCTTCTATACACGAGAGTTATAAAGTACATTTCAACTAGTAGGAACATAAGTGGGTCCCACTAACTTTATTTCCAGCACTAAATTGAAGGGAAACACAAGAGGAATATTTGAAATAAGAGGTGTGAGTGTGAGTACCTAAGGCACTCAACACTCACCCTCACTAAGGTAAAGAAAAAAAGGATACCTTATCATATCTCAAGTGAAAGGTTAGGTCACCCCATTTAAATGAAAGGGGTGAGATAAGCATACAGTCACAATCTTCCATGTGAACCTTACCCTGCTTGGAATCACACAAGTTCTTGTGAAGGGAAGTGATAATGATGATTGTGTGTAGATAGGTAACTTAGTTTAGGAAGTGCAAGTTCAACACCTGTTCTCACAAGAGCGAAGGAAAATGAGGCCTCCTCACAGTTAACCAAGCAAACCATTTATGTCATGATTCCCCTATAGAAGGGTAAATGATACAAAAAATTCATAGTTGATGATACTGGCATGCCAACAAACTCAATTGAAATAACTCATGTGAGGGGATAATTACTTGCAAATTGCTTAGCGAAGCAAGGATGAAAAACTAGGTTGCAACTATCCACACAAAAGCTACAAATTGTTGTTCATTCAACGAAATAGATGTGATACCTATACATTACAATGAATCAAGTAGGTATAAAGTTTCCTACAACTTGTTTGACAAAAATAGGGGTAAGAAGGCTAATAATCATGACTATTTAAGAAAACAAATGGATATAAATCCAATCACAAATAGTTCGACATGGGTTGGGTGAATAAACAAATCCAAGTTTGGGTTTAACTTTACTTTGCATGGGTGAGAGTTTTAGATAACAACCCTTGGGATTGATACCTCGTCTACATAGGGGAGGCCACATTACTTAAAGGAATTAATAAAGAGCATATGGTCTCCAACACTCATGTGAAGCTCTAGGTCATGTTCTATTTCATGAAAACCAACTATAAGATAAATCTTTAGGCTCTATGATACAATGGTCTAATTGAAGCAATAGGATTAGAATGCTACTAGAGCTAACACGAATGACCTATAATATTTCTAGTCTTCAGTTTATGTAATGCAATGTAGACTATGGATAGGGTTGAGGACTTGATTACCAGGTTTGAACTAGAAACCAATAGTGTAGGTGTTTTATCACTCACTACAAGTGACTTGGAAGAGGGTTATGGTTCCTAAAATGGGAGAAATAACATGTGACAATAGAGAGAGGTTTTTTAATTCTAAAAGGGGGGCTCATTTGTGCATAGGGGCATGTTGCGAGATCAACACATGTTGACTCACTCGTAGGAACCAGAGTCTTTGAAACTTTAAAGGCAATAAGGTAGTCTGAAAGGTACAAACATGTTTTGCTTACTAACCTGATGAGGAGTTCATGCAAAGTGGGGTGCATGTAGGGAGCCTTCAAGGTTTCTTGATTCAAGGATATAAACTTTTCCCTAAGATAACATTTCTTTTAAAATGAAGAATTTTATTAACTTTTCTTCAACTTTGACCTTGATCCAATGGGTTTATATAACGGGGTATAATATTTCTTAAGCACGACTGAAATATTCATGCAAGTGTTTCTCTAGTGAACAAAGCATACATAGCCCTAACAAAGTCACAAAGGTAATGCAAACAATGCTCTATTATCATTCAAATGACCATATACATGCCATAGGTTGTTTATATTTCTTTTATTATCTTTCTCCCTTTACCTTCTTGGGTAATCCATTCTTATCTGAATTAATGAATTTGAGTTTGGAACATTGCTCACAGGTCGAAATTAAACATTTTATTATTCATTACCAGATTCAAACATTCAACATATTTCATTTCAAACCTATTTAATTTTGAGTTTGGGTATTATAGATTTCTCGTCTTTGGTCGAATATATTGATTAACATTTGTTTCCATTTTAAGACTCATTTAAACTTATGAATGTGGTTTTATTCTAAGGAATATTTCCCTACTTTTTGAAAATTTGATTTCATAAGCCCGAGACCATGTGATTTATCCCATTGCTTTTACATATACATTTAATTTAAAAAATAATCCTAAAATTGAACTCTTGATATCCACTCCAAGAAGCATCTAATACCTTGGACATTTTAAATCTTATCTTACAAATACAACTTTTCATTCAAAATATATTTAATCCCCATGAACAATTTGACAAAATGTAGCTCAAATCGGGGTTGACACTTCTCAACCTTCAGAAATAATATTTTTGAACTATTGAAGTAAAATTTGACATGATTATGGTATTATTTGTCAAAGTTAACTTTTGCATACCCTATTGTGTGTTTGACTAACATATAATAATTTCTACATGGCTCCCAAATCATCTTTAATACATATCATAATGTATCAGAGAAGTTACATCCTTGATCATGACACATCTACCAGAACTTCAAAGAGAACATTGCAGAACTCAGCATGGGTAAAGCAAGCAAAGAAAAGTTGGAAGACTTAGGGGACAATAATGCTTGTCTTCGAGAAGAGAATGAATACTTGAAGGAGCAGGTCCAGATGTTCAACAAGAGGATGGTAGAGATGGGGAAGAACCTTAATATATATTCCAAACTACTGCCATTGCTAATGAATAAGTTTGAAGAACTCTAATACTCCCTCATTGTGGCCATGACAGATTAGGACAAGCACACAGTGTAGCTTGTACACTTGGGAGAGAAGGTCATTCAATTTTATACCTAGCAGGAAGATAGGCTCACATAGATGATGGAACGACTACAACAAGAGTTGGTAGAGAAAGAGGAAGCCTTAGCAAAGCTCCAAGTAGTTTTCCAAGAGAATTAGGAAGCAAGGTTACTTTCAATTTCTACCACCCAAGCTAGCATCATGACAGAGACCACTTTGGTAATCTCACCTTCCTTGGATTTCTCTCAAGAGAATTTTGGTGCTTTCAAAAATCATACTAGAGGCATTGGTTCAAACTCTTTAGTCAAATGGATTATGGTTGATCCAGATTTTATGAGCAGAATGAAATGAATACAGATTATTAACAGGTGCTTAACACAAAATAAAAGAGATATAGTAAAACTGGTTTTCTATTCAATAAGGAAATAAGTTGAAACTGTAAAATGCAGCGGAAACAAGCTTGTTGGAATGGTGGCAGCTTATCTCTGAGAAGAGATGTGACAGTTGTTCTCATTCGCAAGAAGATGATTACAATGAGGCTTTGAAGGAATTTTTACAATAAACAAGAATTCCAAAAACCCTAGACATCCAAAAACCTAACCCTAGGAGATGAAGTGCCAAAAGTCATGTGGGCCCCGTCTGGGTAAGTTAGTACATCAACTTCTCAGGGTCGTAACTTTTGCATACGATCTCCATTTTAGGCGTATGATAGCTCGTTGGAAAGGTATCATCGAAGAGATTAATTTTGGGGGCTCAATAATTCATTTATATTTAATTGATAAGCTCTATCCTGAAAAACCTTCATTTAGGCCCTCAAAATGGCCTTGGAAGTTAAAACTGCTAAAAATAGTAAATTGCCAAAATTGTCACAAAACTATTTTGAGCTAGTTCGAAAAGGTGGGTGGCCACTGATATCCAATTGGATCAATCCTCCCTCCTTAGGAAGCAATGGTATCCATTGCATTGAGTTCCCCCATTAGATGAATAAATTTCTGTTGAATTTGGCCCCAAGTGAGCCACTTGCCTTGGTGCAGGAGTTGCCCTACTTTGATGACTCGATAAAGATGGATTCTTTGTTGTCAAGTTCCCTTGATCTATGTGTCCACAATATGATCGTTGGATGCATGTTGCATGCATTCGGGGTTGAGCTCTGTTGGTGTCAGTTTCTCTGCTATGTCTGAGGTGTCCAATAATGGTGGGAAATAAGGACAAAGGAGATCCACGTTGAACATTGGGTGCATGCCAAGGAAAGGAGGAATGTTGAGCTCAAAATAATTATCCCCCATGGCCTTGGTGATGGTGTATGACCCATAATGGAGTGGGTGAATCTTTCTATGGGGTCCTCTAAGGCGTTCTTTCTACAAGTGCAACCAAACTTTGTCGCCCACATGAAACTTATGTGGCACCCGATGTTGATCATGGCGCTGCTTGTACTTGTCATTGGAATTCTATATGATATCCTGAACCTGTTGGAGGATGTGTTGGATCTGCTCAATGAACAAGGTGTATTTTTCATCTTCAGTTGGAGTAGGAGATGAGTCGGTTGAGGTGACCGCAAGGGGAAGTGCAACATCTATGGGACCCAATGGTTGGAATCCCAACCCCACCTAAAAGGGGCTGTGGCCGGTTGAGCTATGCAGGGCTCGGTTGTATCTATGTTAGACATAGGGAAGGATCTAATCCCATGTGCGAGGGTGCTTTGAATTATACATGCAAAGGATATGCACAATCATTCGATTTACGACCACGGTTTGGCCATCTATCTGGGGGTGGAAGGCCATGGATTTGGTGAGCTTGGTGTCCAGCAGTGACTAGAGGCTCGACCATAATGTGCTAAGAAATTGGATGTCCCAATCTGAGATAATGGTTTGTGGGATTCCAAAATTTACCCAGACTTTTTCAAAGAAGAGCTTGGTAGTGGCCTTTGCTGTGATGTTCTTCTTGCAGGAAACAAGAATTGCCATCTTAGAAAAGCGATCAACAACCACAAAAACACAGTCATTTCGCCACTTGGTGGATGAAAGGCCTGACATGTAGTCCATTACGATGGATTTCCATGGCCTGTCAAGAGTAGGAAGAGGGGTGTACAGGCCCTATTTCTTAGTGTTTGGTTTGGCAATAATGCAGGCAGTGTAGGACCTGATATACTTGATGACATCCTGTCGAAGTTTCGTCCAGTAGAAATGTTTCTATAGCATCGCCACTGTATTTTTGACATCGAAGTGTCCTGCCACCTAATTGTAGTGGGCTTCCTAGATCAGCTTCGCTCGCTCGCTTGATGGAACACATATATGGCCCAGATGACACAACAATCCACCCTGAAGATGGAAATTATCGACAACTGCATTTGCACCCAACATTTGGTAGGTGGTCGCAAAGTCTGAGTCTGCCTCATAGAGTTGGGGCCATCCAGAGGTCTCATGGCCACAAGAGTCTAGCATCGTGATGAGTGTCATGACTGGCGGTCTACTGAAGCAATCAATGACGTGATTGGTGATTCATGTTTTATACTTGATGTTGAGGTGGAATTGTTGCAAGTATGTGGACCACTTTGCATGGCAATCATTCTTCAATTTTCCTTGTGTCTGCATGAACTGCAGTGGCTTATGATTAGTGTGGATGATTGTCTCCTTCCCAATAATGTAATGTATCCACTACTGGCAGACTTGCATAATGGAGTACATTTCTTTGTCGTAAGTAGGGTACTTACAGACAACATCTGATAGTGTCTCACTATGATAGGCCATGGGGTGGCCATGTTGAGTGAGAACAACACCCACCGCATAGTCTGAAGCATTTGTCTCGATCTCAAAGGGTTGTTGCAGGTCTGGTAGTGAAATTACAGGGGATGAGCACAGGCACTGCTTCAAATCATCGAACTCTTGTTTTTGGGATTGGTCCCACACAAATTTTTCCTTACCACCACCCCTGGTTATTTGGCCAAGGGCCCATGCAATATGGGAGAATCCCAACATGAACCTGCGGTAGAAATTGGCAAGGCCCAAAAAGCTCCGAAGCTCAGTGAGTGTAGTTGGGGTTGGCCAGTCACGGATGACTTGGATCTTGGTTGGATCCACATGTACGCCATGCTGATCAATTTTGCAGCCCAGGTAATGGACCATGTCCATGTCGAAGGAGCATTTTCCAAGTTGGCATATAGCTTGTGCTTCCGCAGGGTGTGCAGAACCTTCTGAATATGCTGCAAGTGTTTGACCCAAGTCTTGTTGTAAAAGAGAATGTCATCCAGATACACCACTACAAAAGTATTGGTGAATGGTCACAGGATATCATCCATCATCCTCATGAAAGTGGTTGGAGCATTTGTCAAACCAAAGGGCATGACCAACCATTCAAAAAGGCCTTCCTTTGACTTGAAGGTGGTTTTCCATACATCTATCTATTCTATTAGGACCTGGTGGTAGCCATACTTCAGATCAATCTTATTGAAGTATTTGGACCCTGTGAGTTGATCAATAAGGTCGTCAATTCGAGGAATCGGGAACTGATTTCTGACTGTGATTTTATTTAGAGCCCGGTAATCAATGCAGAGTCGTCAGGTTCCATCTTTCTTCTGTACCATCATGATTGATCTCCCATAAGGTGATGAACTGGGACGGATGTGCCCTTTGTGGAGCAGTTCTTGGATTTTTCGCTTGATATCCTCATTCTCTAATAGAGAGCGACGATAGACTAGTCCATTGTGAAGAAGTGCACCATGGGTCATATTGATGGGGTGCTTGATCTGGCAATGCATAGGTACCTCGGTAGGTGAGGAGAGGATATCTGAGTATTCTTCCACGACCTTATCTACTTACTTCTACTGTGTGCAGAGGTAGGTCGTAGAGACCCTGGATGTGGCTGTGATCTTTTGCTTATTATAAGAGCGAATCATGACGAAGACAAACTTCCCCATATAAGAGATGACCTTCATGCATTGCATAGCAACGATCAAGGAAATAACACTAGGTGGGACTACCTCGGGTATCCTGTACAATTTCATGTTCAAAGTAATAATAACACTATGAGGCCTAGACTCATATACAACATGACATTTCCATAAATAAGGTTGGCCCAAAAGAAAATCACAAACTTCGAGAGGAGAAACATCACACAATACCTCATCTTTGAAGGGTTTGATGTCGTACGATAGTCAACACTATTGGATGATGCGAAGATCACTTCCTTGGCGGAGCCATACAATGGTGTAGGGTTGTGAGTGTGGTGTTGTCGGCAGGGCCAGTCGCTTGTCAACCTCTGCTGAGATGAGGTTATTCTAGCTACCTCTATCAGCAATGAAGTGTAGTGGGGTGCCTTTTACCCACATCTGGCAATGGAAGAGGCATTCTCCTTCTTCTGGCTCATCTGGTTCATCAGGCTGGAGCTTGGTGGTAGCAACGGTGGCACTCGGTTCCGCGTCAATGATTCGTTTTCCTATTTCTGGTTCTGGCTCAGAGTCTGAACCCACATCTAATTCAGAGGCTTTCACTTTAGCCACCAATGACTGCTTTGAGTGGCAGTCAACAGTGTTATGCCAAGGGCTCTTATGGAAGTCGCACCACTTCTTGGTATCTTTCTTTGTCTTTCCGGTGTCCTTCTTTTCTTGCGGCTTGGACTGATTTTCCTGATATTGTCCATATTTTCTCTGTCCTTTGTTCTATGGGTTAGGGTCTCCCTTTCTTGGATTTTGTTGTGAGGGGTTCCTAGGCCCAAATTGTCACGTCTTTTGTTTGAGCTTCTGCTTTATTTTGAAGGCATATTGGTAGGACACGCCCAAGGATGAGATGTCCAAAAATTCCATTTCAGTCTAGATGTATCTATGCAGAGCGTCGCGATACTTGAGCACCAGATGTCGCTCTGAATCTTTGATACCCAGCCTGGTGCACAAGGTATGAAAGATATTTGTGAAATTTGTCACTGCTTGGTCTCTTTCTTGCTGTAGTGTGGTTCATTTGGTATACAAGTCGTCATAACTTCCGACAGGGTAGTATTGATACTTAATAGCATCCCTGAAGGATTCCCAGGTGGCCGTGACTATAAATAATGAGGGTTACTTTGTTTTCTTTTGCTCACATGAAGTTTCCCACCAATCTTTGACATGGGAATGAATTTGAGGAGTGCAAAAGTAATCTTTTCTCTATTAGAAAATTTATGGATAGAAAAATACCCTTCTAGTAGATTCAACCACTTGTCTACAACATCTTCATCTATCTAACATTCAAATATAGGAATATTGAAGTTTATTTTTACCTTGAAGGGGGTGGCGCCTTCGCTCGAAGAAGATGCATCGTCTGTTGGTAGTCGCCGAAGGATTTTCGCGAAACTATCCATCATCGCGTTCCTTTGTTGTGTGAGGGATTTCTCAATCAATAGTTTGAAAGGATATTTTGTCCCATCATATTTATTTTCTCCTACCATGAGAGATCGCTTGGGTGTGCGAGATCTTTTGTCCTCAAGAGAAACAATCTTGAGACCCAGCTCTTTGTACTCCGACCTCATTGGGGACATGCATTAAGACGAGAAGGAGAAGACCACTCTGATACCACTGATCCATATTTTATGAGAATAATGAAATGAATATAGATTATTAACATGTGCTTAACACAAAATAACAGAGATACAGTAAAAATGGTTTTCTATTCAATAAGGAAATAAGCTGAAACTGTAAAATGCAACAGAAACAAGCTTGCTCGAATGGTGGCAGCTTATCTCTGAGAAGAGATGTGACGGTTGTGCTCATTCACAAGAAGATGATTACAATGAGGTTATGAAGGCCTTTTTATAATAAACAGGAATTCCAAAAACCCTAGACATTGAAAAACCTAACCCTACGAGATGAAGCGCCAAAAGTCATGTGGGCCCTGTTTGGGTAAGTTAGTACATCAACTTCTCGGGGTCGTATTGTTTGTATACGATCTTCATTTTAGGCGTATGATAGCCCGTTGGAAAGGTAGAGTCGAGGAGATTAATTTTGGGGGATATATCATTCCTATGGCTATCATTGAGAAGCTGGATCCCAAAACACATTCATTTAGGCCCTCAAAATGGCCACGAAAGTTAAAACTGCTAAAAATAGTAAATTGCCAAAATTGTCAGAAAACTGTTTTAAGCGAGTTGGAAAAGGTGGGTGGCCACTGATAGCCGCCTGATTCAATCCTACCTCCTTAGGAAGCAATGGTATCCATTGCATTGATTTCCCCCATTAGATGAGGAAATTTGTGTTGAATTTGGCCCCGGGGGAGCCACTTGCCTTGGTGCAGGATTTGCCCTGCTTTGACGACTCGACAAAGCTGGATCATTTGTTGTCGAGTTACCTTTATCTATGTGTCCACAATATGATTGTTGGATGCTTGTTGTATACAGTCGGGGTTGAGCTATGTTGGTGTCAGCTGCTCTTCTATGTCTGAGGTGTCCAATAATGTGGGAAATAAGGGCGAAGGAGATCCACGTTGAACAGTGGGTGTAGGCCAAGGAAAGGTGGAATGTTGAGCTCAAAATAATTATCCCCCATGGATTTAGTGATGGTGTACGGCCCATAACGGAGTGGGCGAAGCTTTCGATGGGGTCCTGTAAGGCGTTCTTTTTGCAAGTGCAACCAAACTTTGTCTCCCACCTGAAACTTATGTGGCACCCGATGTTGATCATGGCGCTACTTGTACTTGTAATTAGACTTCTGTAGGATATCCTAAACCTGTTGGTGGATGTGTTGGATCTGCTCAATGAACTAGGTGGCTTTGTCAACTTCATTTGGAGGAGGATATAAGTCGTTCGATGTGACAACAAGGGGAAGTGCTACATCTATTGGCCCAATGGTTGTAATCCCAACCCCGCCTGAAAGGGGTTGTGGTCGGTTGAGATATGTAGGGCTTAGTTGTAGCTATGTTGGACATAGGGAAGTCTCTCATCCCATGTGGGAGGGTGATTTTAATTATACATGCGAAGGATATGCACAATCATTCGATTTACGACCTCGATTTGGCCATCTGTTTGGGGGTGGAAGGCCATGGATTTCAGGGTGATCTTGGTGTCTAGCAGTGACTAGAGGCTTGACTAGAATGTGCTGAGAAATCAACTGTCATGATCTGAGACAATAGTTTGTGGGTTTCCAAAATGTACCCAGACTCATTCAAAGAAGAGCTTGGCAGTGGCCTCTGCTACGATGTTCTTCTTATAGGCAACCATAATCGTCATCTTAGAAAAGCGTTCAAAAACCACAAAAACACAGTCATTTCCCTTCTTGGTGGATGAGAGGCCCGACATGTAGTCCATTGATATGGATTCCTATGGCTTGTCAGGAGTAGGAAGAGGGGTGTACAGGCCCTGTTTCTTAGTGGTTGGTTTGGCAATAGCACAGGAAGTGCAGGACCTGATATACTTGTTGACCTCCTATCGAAGTTTTGGCCAGTAGAAATGTTTATGTAGTATCACCACTGTCTTTTCGACACTGAAGTATCCTGCCACCCGACTTTAGTTGGCTTCCTAGATCAGCTTCACTCACTCGCTTGATGGAACAAATATATGTCCCAAACGACACAACAACCCATCCTGAAGATGGAAATTATCGACAATTGCGTCTGCACCCAACATTTGGTAGGTGGTGGCGAAGTTCATGTCTGTGTCATAGATTTGGGGCCATCTAGAGGTCTCATGGCTGCAATATTTTAGCATCGTAGTGAGTGCCGCGACTGGTGGTCTGTTGAGTCAATCATTGACGTGATTGGTGCTTCCTGTTTTATACTTGATGTTGAGGTGGAATTTCTCCAAGTATGTGGACCACTTTTCATGGCGATCATTATGCAATTTTATTTGTGTCTACATGAACTGCAATGGCTTATGATCAGTTTCGATGACTGTCTCCTTCCCAAGAATGTAATGTCTCCACTGGCGGCAGGCTTTCACAATGCAGTACATTTATTTGTCATAAGTAGGGTACTTACGGACAACATCTGATAGTGTCTTACTATGATAGGCCACATGGTGGCCGTGCTGAGTGAGAATGACACCCACTGCATAGTCTGAAGCATCTGTCTCGATTTCAAAGAGTTGTTGCAAGTCTGGTAGTGAAAGTACTGGGGCTGAGCATAAGTGCTTCTTCAAATCTTCGAACGCTTGTTGTTGGGACTGGACCCATGCAAATTTATCCTTACCACCACCCCCAGTTATTTATCTGAGGGTCCATGCAATATGGGAGAATCCCAACACGAACCTACGGTACAAATTAACAAGGCCAAAGAAGCTCTAAAGCTCAGTGAGTGTGGTTGGGGTTGGTCAGTCACGGATGACTTGGATCTTGGTTGGATCCACATGTATGCCATGATGATCAATTATGTAGCCCAGGTAATGGACCCTATCCATGCTGAAGGAGCATTTTTCCAAGTTGGCATATAGCTTGTGCTGCCGCAGGGTGTGCAGAACCTGTTGAATATGTTGCAAGTGTTTGGCCCAAGTCTTGCTGTAAATGAGAATGTCATCCAGATACACCACTACAAAATTATTGGTGAATGGCCATAGGATATCATCCATCATCCTCATGAAAGTGGCTAGCCTCATGAAAGTGGCTGGAGCATTTGTCAAACCAAAGGGCATGACCAACCATTCAAAAAGGCCTTCCTTTGACTTGAAGGTGGTTTTCCATACATATGTATGTTCTATCGGGACCTAGTGGTAGCCAGACTTAAGATCAATCTTACTGAAGTATTTGGCCCCCATGAGTTGATCAAGGAGGTCGTCTATTCGGGGAATTGGGTATCAGTTTCTGACTGTGATTTTATTTAGAGCCCGGTAATCAATGCAGAGTCGCCAGGTTCCATATTTCTTTTGTACCAACACGATTGGTCTCCCGCAAGGTGATGAGTTGGGACAGATGTGCCCCTTGTGGAGAAGTTCTTGGATATGACGCTTGATCTCCTCATTCTCTAACAGAAAGCGACAATAGATTGGCCCATTGGGAAGCAGTGCATCGGGTGTCAGATTGATGGGGTGCTTGACCTAGCAGTGCAGAGGTACCCAGGTAGGTGAGGAGAAGATATATGAGTATTCTTCCACGACCTTATCTACTTTCTTTTGTTGTGTGGAGAGGTCAACCGTAGAGACCCTAGATGTGGCTGTGATTTTTCGCTTATTCTGAGAGCAAATAAAAAAGAAGACAAGCTTCCCTGTCTGAGAGATGAACTTCTTGCATTGCTTAGCAGAGATAAAGAAAATAGTACTAGGTGGAACTGCCTTGGGTATCCTGTACAATTTCCTGTTCAAAGTAACAATAACACTACGGGGCATAGACTCATACACATCATGACATTTCTATAAATAAGGTTGGCCCAAAAGAACATCACAAATATTGAGAGGAGAAACATCACACAATACCTCATCTTTAAAGGGCTTGATGTCATACGATAATTGACACTATTGGATGACGCATAGATCACTTCCTTGGTGGAGCCATCCAATGGTGTATGGTTGTGGGTGCGGTGTTGTCAGCAGGGCCAGCTGCTTGACGACCTCTGCTGAGATGATGTTTTTCTGGCTACCGCTATCCACGATGAAGCATAGCAGGGTGACTTTTACCCACATCTGTGAATGGAAGAGGTGTTCTCCTTCTTCTGGCTCATTTGGTTCATCAGGTTGGAACTTGGTGGTAGCAACGGTGGCACTGGGTTCCACATCAATGATCCATCTTCCCCTTTTTGGTTCTAGCTCAGAGTCTAAAGCCACATCTGATTCAGAGGCTTTCACTGTGGCCACCAATGACTGCTTTGAGCGGTAGTCAACAGTGTGATACCAAGGGCTCTTATGGAAGTCGCACCACTTCCCAGTAAGTTTCTTTGTCTTTCCGGTGTTGTTCTTTTATTGTGGCTTGGACTGGTTTTCCTGATACTATCAATCTTTGCTCTGTCCATTTTTTTGTGGGTTGGGGCCGCCCTTTCCTGTCTTTTATTGTGAGGGGTTCCCAGGCCCAAATTGTCGTGTCTTTTGTTTGAGATTCTGCTCGATTTTGACGACATATCGGAAGGTCGTGCCTAAGGATGAGATGTCCAAAAATTTCATTTCGGTACTGGATGTATCTATGAAGAGCGTCGTGATACTTGAACACTATATGTCACTCTGAATCTTTGATACCCAGCTTTGTGCTCAAGGTATGAAAGATATTTGTGAAATCTGGCACTGCTTGCTCTCTTTCTTGCCGCAATGTGGTCCGTTTGGTATATAAGTCATCATAACTTCCGAAAGGGTAGTATTTCTCTTTAATAGCATCCTTGAAGGATACCTAGGTGGCCATGACTGTAAATAATGAGGGTTTCTCTGTTTCCTTTTGCTCACATAAATTTTTCCACCTATCTTTGACATGGGAATGGCTTTGAGGAGCGCAAAAGCAATATTTTCTCTATTCGAAAAGTTATGGAAATAAAAATACCCTTTTAGTAGATTCAACCACTTGTCTACAACATCTGCATCTATATGACCTTCAAATATAGGAATATCAAAGTTTATTTGTATCTTGAAGGGGGTGGCACCTTCGCTCGAAGAAGATGTATTGCCTGTTGGTAGCCATCGAAGGATTTGCGTGAAACTATCCATCATCTCGTTCCTTTGTTTTGTTAGGGCTTCCTTAATCAACATTTTGAAAGGATATCCTGTCCCATCATCTTTCTTTTCTCCTGCCATGAGAGGTCGCTTGGGTGTGCGAGAGCTTTGGTCCCCAAGAGAAACAAGCTCGAGACTCAACTCTTTGTACTCTGACCTCGTTGGGGACATGCATTAAGACGACAAGGAGCAGATCGCTCTGATACCACTGATATGGATTTAATGATAATAACGAAATGACTAAAGATTATTAACAGGTTCTTAACACAAAATAATAGAGATACAGTAAAAATGGTTTTCTATTCAATAAGGAAATAAGCTGAAATTGTAAAATGCAGCGGAAACAAGCTTGTTCGAATGGTGACGGCTTATCTCTGAGAAGAGATGTGATGGTTGCGCTCATTCGCAAGAAGATGATTACAATGAGGCTTTGAAGGAATTTTTACAATAAACAGGAATTCCCAAAACCCTAGACATCGAAAAACCTAACCCTAGGAGATGAAGCGCCAATAGTCATGTGGGCCCTGTTTGGGTAAGTTAGTACATCAACTTCTCGGGGTCGTAATTTTTGCATACGATCTTCGTTTTAGGTGTATGATAGCTTGTTGGAAAGGTATCGTTGAGGATATTCATTTTGAGGGTTCAATCTTGCCTTCATCCGTGATTGAGAATCTTGATCCCAAAAAACCTTCATTTAGACCCTCAAAATGGCCCCGGAAGTTAAAACTGCTAAAAATAGTAAATTGCCAAAATTGTCATAAAACTATTTTGAGCTAGTTGGAAAAGGTGGGTGGCCATTGATATCCACCTGGATCAATCCTCACTCCTTAGGAAGCAATGTTCTCCATTGTGTTGATTTCCCCCATTAGATGAGGAAATTTCTGTTGAATTTGGCCCCGGGTGAGCCACCTGCCTTGGTGCAGGAGTTGCCCTGCTTTGATGACTCGATAAAGCAGGATCCTTTGTTGTCGAGTGCCCTTGATTTGTGTGTCCACAATATGATTGTTGGATTCTTGTTGTATGAAGTCAGGGTTGAGTTCTATTGGTGTCAGCTGCTCTACTATGTCTGAGGTGTCCAATAATGGTGGGAAATAAGGGCGAAGGAGATCCACGTTGAACACTGGGTGCAGACCAAGGAAAGGAGGAATGTTGAGCTCAAAAGAATTATCCCCCACAGCCTTCATGATGGTGTAAAACCCATAACAAAGTGGGAGAATCTTCTGATGGGGTCCTGTAAGGCGTTCTTTCTGCAAGTGAAACCAAATATTGTCGCCCACCTGAAACTTATGTGGCACCCGATGTTGATCATAGTGCTGCTTGTACTTGTCATTGGACTTCTGTAGGATATCCTGAACTTGTTGGTAGATATGATGGATCCTCTCAATGATCTGGGTGGCTTTTTCAACTTCAGTTGGAGCAGGAGATGATTCGGTAGAGGTGACCGCAAGGGGAAGTGCAACATCTATGGGACCCAATGGTTGGAATCCCAACCCCACCTAAAAGGGGTTGTGGCCGGTTGAGATTGCATGGCTCGGCTATAGCTATTTTGGACATAGGGAAGGCTCTCATCCCATGTGTGAGGGTGCTTTGAATTATACATGTGAAGGATATGCATAATCATTCGATTTACAACCTCGGTTTGATCATCTGTCTAGGGGTGGAAGGTCCTGGATTTGGTGATCTTGGTGTCCAACAATGACCAAAGGCTCAACCAGAATATGCCGATAAATCGACTGCCCCGATCTGAGACAATGGTTTGTGGGATTCCAAAATTTACCCATACTCGTTCAGAGAATAGCTTTGCAGTGGCCTCTGTTGTGATGTTCTTCTTGCAGGCAACAAGAATCGCCATCTTAGAAAAGTGATCAACAACCACAAAAACACAGTCATTTCCCCGCTTGGTGGATGGGAGGCCCGACATGTAGTCCATTGAGATGGATTCCCATGGCCTGTCAAGAGTAGGAAGAGGGGTGTATAGGCCATGTTTATTAGTGTTTGTTTTGACAATAGCACAAGCAGTGGAGGACCTGAAATACTTGTTGACCTCTTGTCGAAGTTTCGGCCAGTAGAAATGTTTATGTAGCATCGCTACTGTCTTTTCAACGTCGAAGTGTCATACCAGCTGATTATA
>SNQJ01S0036012.1:0-14440 GCA_010110895.2 Picea sitchensis | reverse complement strand
AGGTGGGACTGCCTCGGGTATCCTGTACAATTTCCTATTCAAAGTAATAATAACACTACGAGGCCTAGACTCATATACAACATGACGTTTCCATAAATAAGGTTGGCCCAAAAGAACATCAAAAACTTTGAGAGTAGCAACATCACACAATACATTGTCTTTGAAGGGCTTGATGTCATATGACAGTCGACACTGTTGGCTAACACGGAGATCGCTTCCTTGGCTATAGAGATCGCTTCCTTGGCAGAGCCATCTAATGGTGTATGGTTGTGGGTGCAGTGTTGTTGGCAGGGCTAACCGTTGGACAACCTCTGTTGAGATGAGTTTCTTCTGGCTACCGCTATCCACGATGAAGTGTAGCGGGTTGCCTTTTACCCACATCTATGAATGGAAGAGGCGTTCTCCTTCTTTCGGCTTGTCTGGTTCATCAGGCTGGAGCTTGGTGGTAGCAACAGTGGCACTAGGTTCCGCTTCAATGATCTGTCTTCCCCTTTCTGGTTTTGGCTCAGAGTCTGAACTCACATCTGATTCATAGGCTTTCACTTCAGCCACCAGTGACTACTTTGAGCAGCAGTCAGCAGTGTTATGCCAAGGGATCTTATGAAAGTCGCACCACTTCTTTGTCTTTCTTTGTCTTTCCGGTGTCCTTCTTTTGTTGCAGCTTGGACCGGTTGTCCTAATACTGTCCATATTTTCTCTTTCCTTTTTTCTGTGGGTTGGGGATGCCCTTTCCTAGCTTTTGTTGAGAGGGGTTCCCAAGCCCAAATTGTCGCGTCTTTTGGCTGAGCTTCTGCTCGATTTTGACGGCATATCGGTAGGCCGCGCCCAAGGATAAGATGTCCAAAAATTCCATTTCGGTCTGGATGTATCCATGCAGAGAACCATGATACTTGAACACCATATGTCGCTCTGAATATTTGACACCCAGCCTGGTGCACAAGGTATGGAAAATATTTTTGAAATCTAGCACTGCTTGGTCTCTTTCTTGCTGCAGTGTGATCCATTTGGTATACAAGTCATCATAACTTTCAATAGGGTAGTATTACTCCTTAATAGCATCCTTGAAGGATTCCCAGGTGGCCGTGACTATAAATAATGAGGGTTCCTCTATTTCCTTTTTCTCACAGAAATTTTCCCACATATCTTTGACATGGGGAACGTCTTTGAGGAGCGCAAAAGTAATATTTTCTCTATTCAAAAAGTTATGGACAGAAAAATACCCTTCTAGTAGATTCAACCACTTGTCTATAGCATATGCATCTATCTGACCTTCAAAGATAGGAATATCGAAGTTTATTTGTACCTTGAAGGGGGTGGCACCTCCACTCGAAGAAGATGCATCGCTTGTTGGTAGTCGTCGAAGGATTTGAGTGAAATTATCCATCATCTCGTTCCTTTGTTGTGTGAGGGATTCCTCAATCAATAGTTTGAAAGGATCTCCTATCTCTTCATATTTATTTTCTCTTGACATGAGAGGTCGCTTGGGTGTGCGAGAGCTTTTGTCCTCAATAGAAACAAGCTTGAGACCCAACTCTTTGTACTCCGACCTCGTTGGGGACATGCATTAAGATGACAAGGAGCAAACCGCTCTGATACCACTCATCCAATTTTATGAGAAGAACGAAATGACTAGAGATTATTAATAGATTCTTAACACAAAATAACAGAGATACAGTAAAACTGGTTTTCTATTCAAGAAGGAAATAAGCTGAAACAGTAAAATGCAGTGGAAACAAGCTTGTTGGAATGGTGGTGGCTTATCTCTAAGAAGAGATGTGGCAGTTGCGCTCATTCGAAGAATATGATTACAATGAGGATTTGAAGGCCTTTTTGAAATAAACAAGAATTCCAAAAACCCTAGACATCCAAAAACATAACCCTAGGAGATGAAGCGCCAAAAGTCATGTGGGCCCCGTTTGGGTAAGTTAGTACATCAACTTCCTGGGGTCGTAAATTTTGCATACGATCTTCGATTGAGGCATATGATATCCCGTTGGAAAGGTATCATCGAGGATATTCATTTTGGGGGCTCAATCATGCCTTCATCTATCATTAAAAATATAGATCTCAAAAAACCTTCATTTAGGCCCTCAAAATGGCCTCGGAAGTTAAAACTGCTAAAAATAGTAAATTACCAAAATTGTCAGAAAAATGTTTTGAGCCAGTTGGAAAAGGTGGGTGGCCACTGATATCCACCTAGATTAATCCTTCCTCCTTAGGAATAAATGGTCTCCATTGCATTGAGTTCCCCATTAGATGAGGAAATTTCTGTTGAATTTGGCCCCGGGTGAGCCACTTGCCTTGGTGCAGAAGTTGCCCTGCTTTGATGACTCGATAGAGTTGGATACTTTGTTGTCGAGTGCCCTTGATCTATGTGTCCACAATATGATCGTTGGATTCCTGTTGTATGTAGTCGGGGTTGAGATCTATTGGTGTCAACTTCTCTGCTATGTCTGAGATGTCAAATAATGGTACGACAGTCTTTGAAGGGCTTGATGTCGTACAACAATCGACAATGTTGGCTGACGCAGAAATCACTTCCTTGGCGGAGCCATAAAATGGTGTAGGGTTGTGGGTGCGGTTGTGTTAGCAGGGCCATCCACTTGACGACCTCTGTTAATATGAGGTTATTCTGGATATTGCTATCCACGATGAAGTGTAGCGGGGTACCTTTTACCCACATCTGTGAATGGAAGAGGCGTTCTCCTTCTTATGCTCGTCTGGTTCATCAGGCTGGAGCTTGGTGGTAGAAACGGTGGAACTGGGTTCCACGTCAATGATCCATCTTCCCCTTTCTAGTTCTGGATCAGAGTCTGAACCTGCATATGATTCATAGGCTTTCACTTCGGCCACCGTCAACTGCTTTGAGCAGCAGTCAGTAGTGTTATGCCAAGGGCTCTTATGGAAGTCACACCACTTTCCGGTATCTTTCTCTTGCCATGAGAGGTCGCTTAGGCGTGCGAGAGCTTTTTTCCTCAAGAGAAACAAGCTCGAGACCCAACTCTTTGTACTCCAACCTCGTTGGGGATGTGCACTAAGACGATAAGGAGAAAACCGCTCTGATACCACTAATCCAGATTTTATGAGTAGAATGAAATGACTACAGATTATTAAAAGGTGCTTATCACAAAATAACAGAGATATAGTAAAACTGTTTTCTATTCAATAAGGAAATACACTGAAATTGTAAAATGCAGTGAAAACAAGCTTGTTGGAATGGTGGTGGCTTATCTCTGAGAAGAGATGTGACGGCTGTGCTCATTCGCAAGAAGATGATTACAATGAGGCTTTGAAGACCTTTTTACAATAAACAGGAATGCCAAAAGCACTAGACATAAAAAAACTTAACCCTAGGAGATGAAGCGCCAAAAGTCATGTGGGCCTCGTCTGGGTAAGTTAGTACATCAACTTCCCGGGGTCGTAACTTTTGCATGAGATCTCTGTTTTAGGTGTATGATAGACAGTTGGAAAGGTATCGTAGAATACATTTATTTTTGGGGCTCAATCATGCCTTCGGCTATCATTGAGAAGCTCGATCCCAAAAAACCTTCATTTAGGCCCTCAAAATGGCCCCAGAAGTTAAAACTGCTAAAAATAGTAAATTCCCAAAATTGTTAGAAAACTATTTTGGGCCAGTTGGAAAAGGTGGGTGGCCACTGAGATCCACCTGGATCAATCGTCCCTCCTTAGGAAGAAATGGTCTCCATTGTGTTGTGTTACCCCATTAGATGAGGAAATATCTGTTGAGTTTGGCCCTGAGTGAGCCACTTGTCGTGCTGAAGGAGTTGCCCTGCTTTAACGACTCGATAAAGCTGGATCCTTTGTTGTTGAGTGCTTTTGATCTATGTGTCCACAATATGATCACTGGATGCTTGTTGTATGCAGTTGGGGTTGAGATCTGTTGGTGTTAGTGGCTTTGCTACGTCTGAGGTGTCCAATAATGGTGGGAAATAAGGGCAAAGGAGATCCATGTTGAACACTGGGTGCAGGCCAATGAAAGGAGGAATGTTGAGCTCAAAATCATTATCCCCCACAACCTTGGTGATGGTTTATGACCCATAATAGAGTGGGTGAAGCTTTCGATGGGTTCCTGTAAGGCATTCTTTTTGCAAGTACAACCAAACTTTTTCGCCCACCTGAAACTTATGTGGTACCCGATGTTGATCATGGCGTTGCTTGTACTTGTCATTGGACTTCTGTAGTATATCTTGAACCTATTGGTGGATGTGCTAGATCCACTCAATGAACCAGGTGGCTTTGTCATCTTCAGTTGGAGAAAGAGATGAGTCAGTCGAGGTGACCGCAAGGGGAATTGCAACATCTATGGGACCCAATCGTTGGAATCCCAACCCCACCTGAAAGGGGCTATGGCTATTTGAGCTATGCAGGGCTCAGTTGTAGCTATGTTGGAAATAGGGAAGGCTCTCATCCCATGTGCGATGGTGCTTTTAATTATACATGCAAAGGATATGCACAATCATTCAATTTATGACCTCGGTTTGGCCATCTGTCTAGGGGTGGAAGGTCGTGGATTTGGTGAGCTTGGTGTCCAACAGTGACCATAGGCTCAACCACAATGTGTCGAGAAATCGACTATCCCAATCCAGGAAAATGGTTTGTGGGATTCCAAAATGTACTCAGACTCATTCAAAGAAGAGCTTGGTAGTGACCTCTGCTGTGATGTTCTTCTTGCAAGCAACCAGAATCGCCATCTTAGAAAAACAATCAACAACCACAAAAACACAGTCATTTCCCTGCTTGGTGGATGGGAGGCCTGACATGTAGTCCATTGAGATGGATTCCCATGGCATGTCAGAAGTGGGAAGAGGGGTGTACAAGCCTTGTTTCTTATTGGTCGGTTTGGCAATAGCACAGGCAGTGTAGGACCTGATATACTTGTTGGCCTCCTATCGAAGTTTCGTCCAGTAGAAATGTTTTTGTAGCATGGCCACTGTCTTTTCGACGCCGAAGTGTCCTGCCATCCAACTGTGGTGGGATTCCCAGATTAGCTTTGCTCACTCACTTGATGGAACACATATATGGCACAGACGACACAACAACCCATCCTAAAGATGGAAATTATCAACAACTGTGTTTGCACCAAACATTTGGTAGGTGGTGTCGAAGTCTGGGTCTGTCTCATAGAGTTGGGGCCATCCAAAGGTCTCATGGCTGCAGGAGTCTAGCACCGTGGTGAGTACCGCCACTGGCAATCTATTGAGGCAATCAACGACATGATTGGTGCTTCCTGTTTTATACTTGATGTTGAGGTGGAGTTGCTGCAAGTATGTGGACCACTTTTTATTGTGATCATTCTACGATTTTCCTTGTGTATGCATGAACTGCAATGGCTTATTATCAGTGTGGATGACTGTCTCCTTCCCAAGAATGTAATGTATCCACTAGTGGCAGGTTTCACAACGGAGTACATTTCTTTGTCGTGATTAGGGTACTTACAAACAACATCTAATAGTGTCTCACTATGATAGGCCACAGGGTGGTCGTGCTGAGTGAGAACGATGCCCACCGCATAATTTGAAGCATCTATCTCGATCTCAAAAGGCTACTGCAGGTCTGGTAGTGAAATTATTGGGGATGAGCACAAGCGCTGCTTCAAATCGTTGAAGACTTTTTGTTGGGACCGGCCCCACGCAAATTTCTCCTTACCACCACCCCTGGGTATTTTTCTAAGGGCCCATGCAATATGGGAGAATCCCAACACGAACCTGTGGTAGAAATTGGCAAGGCCTAAGAAGCTCTGAAGATCAGTGAGTGTGGTTGGTGCTAGCCAGTCACAGATTACTTGGATCTTGGTTGGATCCACATGTATGCCATGTTGATCAATTATGTATCCCAAGTAATGGACCCTATCCATGCCGAAGGAGAATTTTTCCAAGTTGGCATATAGCTTGTGCTTTCGCAGGGTGTGTAGAACCTTCTGAATATGTTGCAAGTGTTTGACCCAAGTCTTGTTGTAAATGAAAATATCATCCAGATACACCACTACAATATTATTGGTGAATGGTCTCTGGATATCGTCCATCATCCTCATGAAAGTGGCTAGAGAATTTGTCAAATGAAAGGGCATGACCAACCATTCAAAAAGGCTTTCCTTTGACTTGAAGGCGGTTTTCCATACATCTGTCTGTTCTATCGGGACCTAGTGGTAGCTAGAATTCAGATAAATCTTATTGAAGTATTTGGCCCCCATGAGGTTATCAAGGAGGTCATCGATTCGGGGAATCAGGTACCAGTTTTTGACTGTGATTTTATCCAGAGCTCGGTAATCAATGCAGAGTCGCCAGGTTCCATCTTTCTTCTGTACCAACATGATTGGGCTCTTGTAAGGTGATGAGATGGGACAGATGTGCCCATTATGGAGCAGTTCTTCGATCTGTCGCTTGATCCCCTCATTCTCTAACAAAGAGCGATGATAGACTGGCCCATTGGGCAGTGGTGTGTTGGGGGTCAGATCGATGGGGTGTTTGACCTGGTAGTGCAGAGGTACCTCGATAGGCGAGGAGAATATATCTGAGTATTCTTCCACGACCTTATCTACTTACTTTTGTTGTGTAGAGAGGTCGGCCACAGAGGCCCTGGACGTGGTTATGATCTTTCACTTATTCTGATACCGAATCATGAAGAACAAAAACTTCCCCGTCTGAGAGATGACCTTCTTGCATTTCTTAGTAGAGATCAAGGAAATAGTATTAGGTGGGACTGCATCGGGTATCCTGTACAATTTCCTGTTCAAAGTAATAATAACACTATGAGGCCTAGACTCATATACAACATGACGTTTCCATAAATAAGGTTGGCCCAAAAGAACATCACAAACTTCGAGAGGAGAAACATCACACAATACCTCGTCTTTGAAGGGCTTGATGTTGTACAATAATTGACACTTTTGGATGACACGGAGATCGCTTCCTTGGATGAGCCATCTAATGGTGTAGAGTTGTGGATGCGGTGTTGTCGGCAGGGCTAGTCGCTTGACGACCTATACTGAGATGAGGTTCTTCTGGCTACCGCTATCCACAATGAAGTGTAGCGGGGTGCCTTTTACCCACATCTGTCAATGGAAGAGGCGTTCTCCTTCTTCTGGCTTGTCTGGTTCATCAGGCTGGAGCTTGGTGGTAGAAACGGTGGCACTGGGTTTCGTGTCAATGATCTGTCTTCCCCTTTCTGGTTTTAGCTTAGAGTATGAACCCGCATCTCATTCAGAGTTTTTCACTTCGGCCACTAGTGACTACTTTGAGCGGTAGTTAGCAGTGTTATGCCAAGGGCTCTTATGGAAGTTGCACCACTTCCCGATATATTTCTTTGTCTTTCTGGTGTCCTTCTTTGCTTGCGGCTTAGACTAGTTGTCCTGATACTTTCCATCTTTTGTCTGTCTTTTGTTCTGTGGGTTGGGGCCACCCTTTCCTGGCTTTTGCTGTGAGGGGTTCCCAGGCCCAAATTGTTGTGTCTTTTATTTGAGCTTCTGCTCAATTTTGACGGCATATCGGTAGGCCACGCCCAAGGATGAGATGTCCAAAAATTTCATTTTGGTCGGGATGTATCTATGTAGAGCGCCGCGATACTTGAGCACCAGATGTCTCTCTGAATATTTGATACCTAGCCTGGTGCACAAGGTATGAAAGATATTTGTGAAATCTGGCACTACTTGGTCTCTTTCTTGCCGCAGTGTGGTCCATTTGGTATACAAGTCATCATAAATTCCGACAGGGTAGTATTGCTCCTTAATAACATCCCTGAAGGATTCCCAGGTGGTCATGACTGTAAATAATGAGGGTTCCTCTGTTTCCTTTTGCTCACAGAAAGTTTCCCACCAATATTTGACATGGTGAAGGGCTTTGAGGAGCGCAAAAGTAAACTTTTCTCTATTCAAAAAGTTATGGACAGAAAAATACCCTTCTAGTAGATTCAACCACTTGTCTACAACATCTTCATCTATCTGAACTTCAAGTATAGGAATATCGAAGTTTATTTGTACCTTGAAGGGGGTGGTGCCTCCGTTCGAAGAAGATGTGTCGCCTGTTGGTAGCCACCGAAGGATTTGCGCAAAACTATCCATCATCTCGTTCATTTGTTGCGTGAGGGATTCCTCAATCAACAGTTTGAAAGGATATCTTGTCTCGTCATCTTTCTTTTCTCCTGTCATGAGAGGTTGCTTGAGCGTGCGAGAGATTTTTTCCTCAAGAGAAACAAGCTCGAGACCCAACTCTTTGTACTATGACCTCGTTGGGGACATACATTAAGACAACAAGGAGCAGACTGCTTTGATACCAGTGATCCAGATTTTATGAGCAGAACGAAATGAATATAGATTATTAACAGGTGCTTAACACAAAATAACAGAGATACAGTAAAACCGGTTTTCTATTCAATAAGGAAATAAGTTGAAACTGTAAAAAGTAGCGGAAAGAAGCTTGTTGGAATGGTGGTGGCTTATCTCTGAGAAGAGATGTGACGGTTGCGCTCATTTGCAAGAAGATGATTACAATGAGACTCTGAAGGAATTTTTACAATAGAAAATAATGCAAAAAACCCTAGACATCCAAAAACCTAACCCTAGGAGATGAAGCACCAAAATTCATGTGGGCCCTGTCTGGGTAAGTTAGTACATCAACTTCCCGGTCTCGTAACTTTTGCATACGATCTTCGTTTTAGGTGTATGATAGCTAGTTGGAAAGGTATCACTGAGGAGATTCATTTTGGAGGCTCAATCATGTATTCAGTTATAATTTTGAAGCTCGATCCCGAAAAACCTTCATTTAGGCCCTCAAAATGGCCCTGGGAGTTAAAACTGCTAAAAATAGTAAATTGCCAAAATTATCAGAAAATTGTTTTAAGCCAGTTGGAAAAGGTGGGTGGCCACCGATATCCACCTGGATCAATGGTGGACAAGATCTAAGAAAGAGACAAGAAGGAATCTTGAGCCCCATTGTAGCTACATCATGGGTCAAGCATGAAGGCATAAGCTTCGATGGAAGAATGGAAAAGCACATGACCATGAAGACCATTTTTGTGAAGGAAAAAGACATGCCAAAGTTGGAATGCTCATTAGGAGAAAGAGAAGAAGTAAGTGAACGTGGCAACCCACTACCACCTTATCCCTCTTATGGTGGATTAAAGAAGAGTAGGGATGAGAAGAGATTGAAGGATCAACCTGCACCATCACTTAGAAGAAGCAACAAACCAATAAGCCTAGGTCGATTTCTCATTCCTTGAATCATCCTCTCACTCACTGGGCCAATTTCTCATGAGGGATTTTTCATAGCAACCGACCCTTTGTCTCAAGTAATCATCCATGAGATAAGTTCGTTGTTGAGTATCATTGTTGGTGTTTGATTCTTAATTATGTTTTGCTAGAAAGAACCTCTTGGCCTCACTTGATTAACTAAGGGTGCAACTTAAGATTTCAAAACATTTTCCCAATATATTTTCTTTTTAAGTCAATGTTATTCCCCTCCATCTTCCATTGCTACACAGAAGTCAGTAATATATGGATTTATTCCCTTCTTCAAGTCTTCCATATCTTTTAGTGTTTTGAATGGTGATCATGTAACTTCCCCCTTAGGAAAGTATGGCCTTCCATTATCCTTTTTTCCCATATATTTATGTAATGAGATTAATGTTCATCCCTAATAGTATGCTTATATTGTAGGACACATATGCCATAAACCATAATGAAATTAAAGTATTGAGGGGATTTGATGCTCACTATATTTTGACTTACATCCAATAAGTGTTTCCCCACAAAATCCTTATCTTTATAAACCTCCTCAATCAAGTATGGAGTGAAGTTTTTTTCATATTGAACCATTCTATAGTTGTCTATGATATGTGACAGGGATAATATATCTTGTATTTTTAGCTAAGTTGATAATATCCTATATTTTCCATCTATATTTTCATGGGTATGACCAGTTGGGAGAAGCTTACATATATAGTGGTAAAACTATTCTTTGTTATGAGAATAAATTGAAAAGAAAAGGCGTAATGGTTCTTATTATCACCTCTAACATTGTGAAGTTGCAAGAATAAAACTAGTGGTAGTTTGTTTAAGGAAAATCTTGGTGTTGATAAAAACCCTACGTGGTTGCTCTTTTATATTCTTGACACTTTTCATAGGATTCATGTTGTTTATTGCATCATGTAGTGAATTTCTTAGAGACCATTTATCATATGACAAATGTCCAATTTAATCAACCACTAGGTCCTCTAAAATGTTCAAGCATAAAGTTAAGGAGGATACAATAAATTTTGAACCTATATCTAGAAAAGGGAGGCAAAGGCGACAAAAACACCGAGTCTTTTTCTCATGTGCAATCGTGCTATTTAAATGAACTATGAGATTACAAGTAGTGCTAATTGACTTTTCATTCCTTCCCAATGTTGGTATGGAAGTCTTCATCTTGTCCATATTTTCATGCACAATGCTTAAACATTTTGTAGGATTCCACTATGATTTCAATCTACAATCATAGTAAATTGAGTGACAACTTGTAATGTACTCATTGTGAAATTTTTGAACATGGTGCCAATATTTTATCATTGTTTGGTAAGTGGTGCCTCCAAGTTTCTAGAAAATTTCATAGCACTCATCACACTTTGAAAAATACATGTTCTTTGTAATTGCAACTTGTAGTTAGAGGAATTTTAAGCTTGGAAAGGCCCTCATTACACTTTTGAAGAACATTGTTTTATGTATAATTGCAAGCAATAATTTGGGAGGCATCCTTATGCCATTATGATGCATTGAATGAGTTTGTTGAGGATCTATATCTAAATTTTCATAGTCTATCTTTTGAAGGCTAGCTAATATTCATAAAGTATTAGGCCTTGGTTTTTATAACCCGTACTTTTCTTTTACTACCCTTATGTCACAATTTATAAATTTCCTCTTGTAACTAAAGAAGGTGGCTCTTAGTATGCCAATTAAATCTTTATACTATGCATTTCAACAAACCTCAATGCCATCAAATTTCATGTTAAGCAATGTTTCTCCTTTTCTTTGTGTTGTCAACCCTATTTATGATTGTATTTGATTCCAATGAACTGAGAACAAAGTCCCTTCTTTCCTTCTGGCTCTTGGCTTTAATCAAGTGCCACCAGTCAGATAATGAGCCATTGGGTGTGATAAAAAGATATCCATTTTTACATATTTCATTTCTTAATTGTTTAATGAAGAAATATCCATGTTCTTCTTCATTGGAACCTATTTGTATTACACACCCATGAGATGAATTAGGCCTTGGGTGTTTGAGGTGATTATATGGTATTTTTGTCACTACTTGGGAAAAAGAGCTATTCATGCCAATGAGATATTCCAAATATGGAGGTGTATCTTCTATATTGCACTCCACATATTCACTTCTACCTCTAATGAAATTTCATTCAATTTCACACCTAATGGGGCACCACTAAAGTGCACCAATTGGTGAATAGGCCACCTTATGAAAGAACCCTCTAATACACTAAAGTGGGTGCAAGCTTTTGTGAAGACTTTATAGATGATATCAGTACTAAAATTCAAAGCATCTAACTTTCTTATTTTACCACTTTTCCTTCAAGCACATTTGTAATAGCTCCCTTATCAAAATACTTATTCTTAAATCAACATAGATGAGTTAGCTTCACTAATATGCCTTTAAACTTCAACTTGTGATCTTCAACATGCGAAGAGGATTATCCTTTGATTGGTGAAGCCCTTGAATTTGCAGTAAAGTTCCCACCTTTTGGTCCAACATTTTGTCTATTGACTAAGATATTATATTGCAATGTTGCACTAGGAGGGAGAACCTATTGAAATTCTTTCCACCATTCCACCAAACTTAATTTATACCAACATCTCTCTTTGTCTTTCCACCATTCCACCAAACTTAATTTATACCAACATCTCTCTTTGAATAATGTGGCCCTCAAGCACATTTGAGATAAAACCCAATGTTATGTTTTCATCTTGATTTGAACACATATATTTTAGTGTTAGGGTCCTACACTAATCTCCTTACTTTAGGCTACATGGAGTTAGTCAATTAATGTATATGATCATCCTATTTGAATAAGGCCCATTAGATAGTAGTGGATAATTATTTAATGTAAACAGGTCCACATTATAAGGCCCACTAGGTAGTTGGTGCCCATTGATGATGGGACCACAAGTAGTTAGGGTTTTACTATTGAGAATCTATTTAAAGAGAATACAAAGGAATGTTTGTATTGTTGTATTTGAAGCTTTGCTCGGTGAAAGGCCACCCCACCTTAAGCAACAAGTGAACATTGCTTTAATTCTTCTTATGATCATAAAGGGTATATTACACATATTTCATCTTTTTTGTCTCTTGTATCTGGTCTTTTTCAATTATATTCTCTATATACCTTATTTGTGTTTCAAGTCTAAAGGTCAAGGAACACTACATTAGTATGCCATGTTGTGCAAGGAATTCCTTCTTTACTTTTGGACCATTGTCGATAGAGTCATCATGCTCCCCATCATATTCATTGTTCACACTCTGAAGTAAAATCATTCCCTAAATCTATATCATCCTTTGAAGCAATGTCACCCTCTAAATCACTAGACATTAAATTGCCTCTCAAAGTATATTTTATTTGAGGAATTGATAGTTCAATATGCTTAGACATTTTCATCTTAAGCCAAAAAAAAAAAAAATACATTTCATAAGTGTTTTCCAATATTTTATATGCTTCATTAGGGCAAGGCAATGGACCTCTCCCTTTAAAATATTTTTAAAATTGACAACAAAGTAATCACCTTTAATATTAGATTTTTTATATTTGTGTAAACTTTACCTTTTCAATTTCTCCAAAGTAAGTACACATCTTCTCCATCCATAAATGCAAGAAACATTATTGATCTTGTAGAGGCTGGTGATGTTGACGACTTGCACTTTTCTGCTGTGCCACTATGATAACACCATCCGTTCAAAATTTAGGGCTCGTTATTCAACTTTACAGGACAAGATTCTCTGCCATTTACGTAAAGCATAAACCCAAGAAATGATAGTCGACAAAGACTCGACTTTCTACAAGTGGCTGTCCACCTCACTTACCACGTTCTCCACTTTTATGAATAAATGTATTATCAAAATAAAGAAACTGCGTAAAATCTGGATTACAAGGACGAAATGACGATCACCATGTTTTCAATGATTGAATTTCACAAAATGTACAATAACTGTTTTCTATATATACTTCGTTCTCTAATGAGTTTAATGGCTATGTTTCTTTTAAGAGCTTACAAATTTAAATTTAGAAATATGTATATTTCTATAAATTTGGGGTTATTTGTCTCAAAAAAAAAAAAAGATATCATGTACTAATTTAGTCTCTAACTTGTAAAAATAAATTATTATTATTATTATATTTTTTCATACATATATTTCAATAACTTTATCAAACAATTACCGATATATTTTATTTCTTTTTATATAAAAGGTTTATATTTAACTAAATAACATTATTTACAAAATACTAATATATTTCAATAACTTTATCAAACAATTACCGATATATTTTATTTCTTTTTATATAAAAGGTTTATATTTAACTAAATAACATTATTTACAAAATACTAATTATACATTGATAAAATTATTTTTTTCTTATAAATAAATGGATTAATTTTAAATTTAATTTTAAATTAGTTTATTAGTCAATAATAATTAACATTTATTTATTCATGTGAAATCAATAATAAAAGACACATATAAGTGATGTTGTTGATAACGGGATTGGGATTTTCATTATATCCCTTGAATAAAAGTGTTATTGTGGAATGTGTGAGGTCTCAAAGGCATTGTCCGATTCAATGCCTTAGAAGTGGTAGGTATACATATTGTTCTTTTTAAGATTTTTGTTAGTTTTATTTAGCTAGGATTGACAACCTATGAATATTGTTAACACTTATTTTTGTTACCTATGTCATAGAGTTATGCACACAAGTCATTAAGAAATTGATATTAATTATGATGCATTTAAATGGTGTCAACCTAACCATTGTAAATATTTATATGCTTCAAATGAAGATGTAGTAGAAAGAGTGACCTTTTGACATTGGATAACAAAGAAATTTTCATAGGCAAAGTGGTTTATTTATGGGGATTTTAATGTGGTGAGATTTAGGAAGATAAAATAAACTTTCTCTCCCCATTGCTTCCATGAAAATAAGAAAACGAGATGCATGACAGTCCTATGACATCTTTTTTTACATCCACTTTTGTATTCTTCTACATCCTTTTTTGCATCTCTTTTTAATGTTGAACGTCTCTATTGCATCCACTTTTGCATCATTGTGCATCTATTTTAGCATAATTTTTTATATCTTTTGTGTCCAATTTTGCACCCACTAGGCTCACAAATAATAGGTCATATGTTCAAATCATGCTACACTAATACAATGCAAATGGAACTG
>SNQJ01S0036011.1:81425-101486 GCA_010110895.2 Picea sitchensis | reverse complement strand
CAAATAAGGGAAAATGATTTTTATCCACCTAAGTGCCTATGTTTGTTTGATTATCCCCTTTATAAGTTGAGGGGTCTAAGTGGTGCAGTATTTAGAGTATGCATATAATCATTATTTAAGAAGGAAAATGATTTTCCCCACATCCAAGACCTTACAATGAAAATTTTTAGTTCAAATGCGCGGCCTCCTGTGTAGACAGAGGCGCGTATGGCGCCCGCGCGCTGACAGAACTGAAAAACAAAGCGCCTGCACACCTGACGCGCGCCTGTGGGGTGGAATACCCGCACGCCTGTGTCAAAAGTCCGAGAAGAAAAATCCGGATGGATTTCTCTCCAATTTTTGGTGAATTGACTGGTAAGCAGGTTGACAGAGGCCGGTTTGTGAACCTACAAGTTAATGAAATCAAAAGGAAAGCAAAATGAACCCAAATGAGGGAGGAATTGATACCAACTCCCCAGTACAGTCGCCAATTTGTTTGCACCCAATTCATCGCTTGATGAGCAAATTAAGAGTGCTTACATGCCCAGTTAAGCTCTGCTAGGCATGACAGCTGTGAAGTAAAAGGTTAGAAAGAGAAACAACAGAATTATAAACAAAAATCAAACTAAAACTAATTAAAACTAAGAGCATATGAAACAATGAAAAATAAATACAAATGGACCAATATCACCAATGTATAAGCTGATCTTATTGATGAAATCCAAAGGCACAAAGAAGAAAGGGGACTTGGGTCCCTTCTTTCTCCAATGGAAGGCTCTTGAGGCCCTCAAAGCTTGCTCTCCTTTACAATGAAAAGATGAAAATGTGGGTGAAAGAACTCCAAGCTTATTCACTCAAGTGAGGGGTGAATATCTCTATGAAATGTAGCTTGTAATGTTTATTGCCAAAGAATGGGTCCTTAGCAATCTCAGCAGCATAACAGTATGAAGAATTCCTTGAGAAAAATGGTGTTCATTCATGGATTTTTATAGCCAAGCATTGGATCATTATGTAACCTCTTTAGAATGTGAAAAGGGGCTCTTTAGGGCACAATTAGGTCTTTGACCAACCCACCATGAGGATTGAGCTTGGATTTGGTGTCAAATCAGCTTGGGAGTTGATCCATTAGTGGTTGGGAGGCCGACCAATTTCAATAAATGCGTCGTTTAGCAGGCGCGTGGGTTTTTCGCCCAACAGCCGCGCCTTTTGCACCTATGCGCGCTTTGTACGTTTCTGTTACGCGCATGCGCACGCGCACCCAGATGGTGTAAAGCGCCTTTCAAATTTTTGGTCATTTGTATAGTTTTTGACCCTTTTGAAATGCTGAGGAATTAATCTTGTGCCATGAATGACTTTTTTCTGTTTTGACGATGCGGAGTTCTTGTCGCCATGTGCGGACGAAATTTCAGTGATGTAGGAATTACTGTCAATTCCATTTGAGTCTATATGGTAACAATAATTCTGTGTTATTTGTTTTAAAATTCATTATAAATTCATGTTATATATATTTGTATGTTCCGCAGTGGCATTGCCTGGCCTATTGGTGGTTGAGGATGCTACATATTGGTATCAGAGCTAGTTGAGCTAAGTGAAGTGTGTGAGTAGTGGCGTTGTCTAGCCTGTTGGTGGCTAGGGACATATCAAATTGGTATCAAAGCTAAGTTTTCAACATTTATCCTGGATGGGCCATGTTAGTTTAATTTGAAGCAAAGGTTTTAGAAAGAAATTGTTGTCGAAATGGACAAAATTCAAGTTCAGAGCCCAAGTTTTAAGTGGAAATTGTGTCAAGAGGAACCAATTTCGAACTTCAGAAAATTCCTGAGTGCCAAGAGGTTACCTTGGCTATGTTATGAAGCTAAAGAGGTTTAGTGGTATTATAGACCATGAAAGATGTCTTAATGGGACGTATATTAATGTTGACCATGGGATCTGTTCGAGAAAAGGGGAATCCTTCACGGCCACCAGATCTGGAGAAAGTGTAGGAGGGTTAACCTGGAATATTTACCATTAGATAAAGCCAAGAGAAGAAGGTAATATGTGGGGTGAAAAGAGGATCATAACCGTCATATCTACATGAAAGTGGTTGTGAGCCATATATCTCTAGACAAATCGTAACTTCAGAATTCGGGAGAAGTGGGGTGTGCTGGTGCACAAACTTTCAAAGCCCGAAGCTCTGAAGCAAAAGAGAAGATGTAATGGGGTAGGATGGAATCGCCATGGGTGATGTCGAAATTCCTATTCATGCCATGTTCCACCACCTTATTTTTTGATAGATGTACTATGTGGACCTGGAGGTAAAGAAGTCCATAAATTCAGAGTTTGGGAGATTGGAAGGAAGCAAGAGTAAAAAATTTTGAAACCCAAAATTCTCAAGTAATGAGTCATGATGATGTCATCAGGAATGACATGGACACATAGGATGTGTGCCACATGTCAGTGGGTTTTAAATCCGCCAAATAGTGAAATTTCATTTGGAATGTGACATGTGTCACCTGTTAGTGTGAGCCACATGTTTGTTTCTAATGTTTCTCCACGAGGACCTCGTCTCGAGTATGGGTGGTGGGGCCCTAATGGTCCTAGTGAATGCATGGAACTAGTTGTGGAGTCTAGATACTTGACACTCAAAAAGAATGATACATAACAAAATGAAACAAAGAACTTTCAAAAGTTTCATAACACAGAGGTGACGAGACGCAATGATGTCACTAAAGGTGATATGGAAGTGTTCAAATATTAACATCTCAGGAGAAGTGGGGTGTGTTGATGCACAAACTTTCGAAGCCCAAAGTTCTGAAGCTCCGAAGCTCTGAATTCCCAGAGCTCAAATGCCTAAAGGTCCACAGTGGGTGCCATTCATTAGATGTTGGGTAGTCGTGGATTGTTGATCTACCCTACTTCACGACTTTGGTAATCTGGAACTCCAAGAGATTGTTGAGATGTTATTTGAAAAATTTCGAAGCTGGAGGTCCGAGATCCTGAGTAAGTGCCTTTATATATAGCACTTGGCCACAACCCATATTTGCATGGGTTTGGGGCTAAGAGAAAGGAGCTAGCATCCGAAGAATTGTTGCAGAACAGAGCATAACTCAGAAAGAAAAGATATGCGGGGATTTTGGACTGATAGAGAATCATAGAGAATGAAATCTGAATGTTTTCTTAAATTAGATTGATTTATGGATACTGTGAACTTAGTTGAGGACTGATGGCCTGACAAATTTTGGTTGACTGCACATTGTGTTTGCAGAGTCAATGATTGTCAGAACTGAACTGAATTTTCGCATAGTACCAATAAATGGAGGAGGCACATAAGGCTTCCAATTTAGAGAATGAAGCTAAAGGAATGGATTTCCATTTGGGATTTCAAGGACTGAAATCCAATGGGTATGTAGAAGAGATAGATGAGAAGGGAACACAGTATTTCAAGCCCATCTCCTATCAAAAATCATAGGAAATCTAAAGTGCTTGAATTGAAGGGAGAAATGAACAATATTAAACCTCCTATGTTTGATCGAGAGAACAAGAAGGAGGAAGATGTCGAGACATGGCTTCTTGGAATGAGGAAATATTTCCAATTGCGGAATTATTCCTCTCATGCAGAAGGAAGAATTGCAATGTATCAAGTGAAAGGAAAGGCATCCATGTGGTGGGATCAACTTGTGCAGGTGCAACACATTAAAGAGAAAACTTTTACTTGGGAGGAATTCAAGAAGTATTTTGAAAATAAATACTTCACTAAGAGATACTATGACAAAAAGATGAAAGAGTTCTTTGAACTCAAGCATGTCCATTGATGAATATGAATGAAGGTTTTTGGAATTGCTGAAGTCTGTCCCTTTCATCAAAGATAAGACTGTCAAAATTCAAAGGTATCTGAGTGGACTGCCATCTTCCATCGGTGACAAGATCTAGTATGATGATCCTAAAACTATGGAAGAAAATATAAGGAGAGAAAAATGCTTGTATGAGAATCAAAGTGAAAATCCGACTTTCTAAAAGGCTTCAGAAGACAAGAAGAAATTCAAGATGGATCAGAGGAAGAAGGGAACTAAGCCATCCTTTTTCAAAAATAGTACTCAAGGACAACCATATTTTAGAGAGCCCAGGAAGGTAGAAGTGGGTGGGAAAATGCCAAGACAACCACCTATGGAATGTTGGGGTTGTAAAGGAAACCATAGGTACAAAGATTTCCCCCACAAAAATGACAAAGTGAGAGTTGTCCACAATGTTGAATAGGTAGAAACAATGCTAGACATGGGCAGTAGAATAACAAGGAGCTATGCAGCCCTGGACAATAAGAAAGCTAAGTTTCAATCACACATGATTGAATTTGAAGGTATGATCAATAACCATGCCTTTACTATTTAATTTGACTCAGGGGCTAGTCATAGTTAATTAGATTCCAATATGGTGGAAAGTTTGGAATTGCCAAGAAACAAGAATGGAAATAATTGGTTAGTGCAGTTGGCTACAAGAACCAAAAGAAAAGTTACAGAGTTGGTTAAGTCTTGTCCAGTGGACATGAATGGACTAAGCACAAGGGATGAATTTAAAATCCTACCTTTAGGTTCCTATGGCTGTCTAATTGGGATGGATTGGTTGGACCAGGACCATCCCATATTAGAAAGGCAGTCACTTTCCTGGATGAGGAAGGAAATCATAGAACAGTCCAAGGAATTACTAGATCAGTTGCAATCAGAGAAATCTCAACAATGCAGCTGAAGAAGTGTTACAAGAAGGGCTGCCAAATATTTGCAGCTCATTTGGATGAAGCACCTAAGGATAAGGTGTCAAATATTGAATACCATGTAGTATTAAAATATTTTGAGGAGTTATTTCAGGAGGTACATGGACTACCCCCAAAGAGAGATATTGATTTCTCTATAAACATGATGCTTGGAGTAGCTCCAATGTCAAAAGCTCCTTATGGAATGAGTACACCAGAGATGAAGGAACTGTAATTGCAGCTTGAAGAAATTTTGAAGAAGGGGTATATACGCCCAAGTGTGTCACCTTGGGGTGCCCCAGTCCTATTCATGAAGAAGAAAGATGGGACATTGATATTGTGAATCGATTTCAGAAAATTGAACAAAGTGACTATTAAGAACAAGTATCCTTTTCTAAGGATCGATGATCTCTTTAATAAATTGAAGGATGCCAAGATATTTTCAAAAATAGATCTCAGGTAAGGATATCACTAGGTAAGGATAAAGGATGAAGACATTAGAAAGACCACCTTTAGAACAAGGTATGGTCATTATTAATTCACAATAGTGCCATTTGGGTTATCAAATGCACTCGTTGTTTTCATGTGTTTAATGAATGGTGTATTCCGAGAATATCTGGATAGGTTTGTGTTGGCCCTTGACCAAGTTTTGGGAGATCCTTGGTCATGTTTGAAAATTTTCAGACTTCGAAAGCATGTCGAAGATGGAGCACAAGACGAAGCAGAGAGCACGGGATATCGGCCCCTTTTTGGGTCCTTTTTGGGATTTGGGAATATGTAACGGGTATGGGATGTCGGCCCATGGGTTTACCCATGTTTAGGCCTATTTTGTAAAGTATAAATAAGTAGCTAGGTAACATAAGTTGCCTGGCTGATAAGTTAAGTGCTAAGTGAAAGTATGGTTTGTAGATGCTTTGTGCATATTCTGAGAAACTTGTAGAGCTAAGTGCAAGTGGTTGTAACAGACTGTGGAAGGCTTTGTGCTAGACCTAGCTCGAGGAAGGAGGATCTAGAGAGGTGCGCACAGATCTCCTATCCTATGCGGAGTAGGGTTTTTGTGGCTCTGTGCATGTAGATGACTGCTTGGAGCTAATAAAGAAGAAGAGTTAGTGGATGTAGCCCCAGGGTGGGGGTAAACCGCGTATATGTTGTGTTGCTTTGCTTTGTACGATGTGTTGGTGTATTTATGTGTTATTTTCTAAGTGCTTGATCTAGATAGATAGATAGATCGGTTTATGATTTGTTCTTATGATGAATATGGATGCTATATATTACATAGGGGAATGTGCTTAGTGCTTGAATATGCTAGATATGATCCATTTATTTATGCTAAATGCTTAAATACATTAGATCAGGGTGAATGTTGCGATGCTCTATTTTCCCTGAAGAGTAGATATTGGTTAAATAATGATGAAATAACAATGCTAAGTTCTCTATAAAGTATTATAATCATAGATATATGTCCCAGATAAGGCTACAGACACCTGAGTCCTGCAACCACCCCTACCTCTACCTCAGGTGATACTTTATCTTCTTCGCAGTTGTTTCTGAAAGGGCCAATAGTTAGGGCTTTTTGGTGCATTGTTGTAGTATTGAACCTTGGGTCTGCCCCTGTGCCAACATATGGTTCCGTTGTCGGGATATGAACCTATGATTGTTGGGAACTGAGGAAGAAGAAGCTTTATGCAAAGATCCGACCTGAAAGTGTGAAAGCTCTGTGCGTAGATCTGTTGCTCTAAGTGCGCAATACTCTACTTAGTTTGACAAGCTCTGTGCGCAGATTTGTTGCTCTAAGTGTGCAGTACTCTACTTAGTTTGATAAGCTCTGTGCAAAGAAAATAAGTATGATCTGAAGGAAAGAGGTAAGATCTGAAATCTTTGTGTTCTAATAAAGGTAAAAGTGAGAATTGTTTATTAAAAGAGGTAAGATCTGAAAGCTCTGTTCTCTGATAAAGGTAAGAATATTGAAAATTTCTAGATCTGAAAGCTTTGTGCTCTGTAGAAGTAAGATAAGTGGAAATTTTTGTTTCAATAGTATGGATCTAGGTATGTTTGATAGATTCTATCCTAGCTTGAAAACTAGGGTATTAATAGATGAAAGAAGATTTGATATGAGTAGATCTGATAAGAATAGTGAAAAATATGTTATACCTATGAATAGAAAGAATGTTTGGACAAATAAGTGTATGCAGGATCCTAGGAAGAAATGTTTGCAGGATAGATACCATGATCCTAGCATGTAGTATACGAAAGGCTAGGGATAATTTAAAAGAAAGAGAGGATTAACCCTCTGTTACAGTTGAAAAAAACCGAGACATCTTGCTAAGGAATGACCTGGGAGAAGACCCAGTTGTATTTGTTGCAAAGATATGGACCATGAAGTATTGGATTTCCCTAGAATGATTGCTAAGGTTGAAAGAATGAATATGAACTAAGAAAACCCTAAGGCAGATCCAGAAACTAAGATTATGAAAAAATCCCAGAAAGAATCAGAGAAATTATTGCTACAGATGAAAGAAACCCTGAATGACCACTGGCATGTCATATTATCAGAGATCTCCAGAGAAAAAGAATTCCTTGAAGAAAGGATATGAGACTTCGACATTGAGTGTGTTCTATATGAGGAAACACAGGTGTATATCATGACAGAGAGAACTTGGGAAGCTATAGGGAGGCCTGCTATGATTCCTTCATTAGGAGGAATAAGACTATTCAAAGGAAAGTTGATAAACCTATGTGGAAATATCACCCGAATACCTATGAATGCCAATGGAATTTCGACAGAGGAAGATTTTTAGATTATTAAATTTATTGAGAACAGTGCCCCATTTACCATGCTACTAGGAAAACCTTGGATTGAAATAGATCAAGCTAGAAGGCAAGAAGAAGAAGAAGTTTTAGAGCAGAGGCATAAAGAGTTAAAAGAATTCATGAATAGAAGGATCACACACTTGATTGAATAAAAAAAGAACAGATCGAAGATATTTAACACCAGAGACCCAGATGTCGAAGTTGAAAGAACACTAGAGGACCCACAGAATATTGAAGTACCTATACCAGATAAAGAAGAAGGATCACCCTCGAATCTTAGGAAAGAATCTCAACAGCGTGAAGTCACTATGCCAAAAACAGATAAGAATTAGAATGGAAAAGGGCATACCGAGACGAATCTCAATGGGAAGAAGGCTAGAAATCTAAGTAAGAAGAGAGATAATATCGACAAGTTGCAGAAAGTTCCAGAGGGAACCCTGCAGAAGGAAATTTTTCCAAATTGGAGCTTCACCGGGATATCAGAATAGTGACACATGGCACTTCTCCATGGCGAAGAAATATAGTCATTGGGGACATTATAACTGTTAGACCAACACTCCAAATGGGTAGAAATACATTTATGGATAGACAACTCACCATCCAACTATTGGGACCTTGCCATAATGGATAGAACAAAGTTAATGAAGGATTCATAGCTGTTGCAAGCAACCCATTGTTGAGTTACCTATTTATCCCATCGTGCCATGCATCGAGAACAATTTTTCCAACTAAAAATTTGAGCCCGCAGACTAAGTTGATTTTTCATAGTTATCATTGCACTCTTGCTCTCTATCTCATTACTGTGTCTAAGTTACCCCCCGAACCTGAGATTGTTAACCCCGAGCATGTATTTCAAAAGAGTTGAGTGATACAAAGAAAGATGTTGAAGAAGTTCTGATCAACCTCATGACTGAAAGAGTCATGTCAATGTCTATAGGTGTACAAGAATCATCGATGAGAGGACTGCTAGCCTCTCTGTCCACTGCTCGCGGAGCCAGACCATCCCAACCATCAGATAAAAAGAGAACCAAGCACATGGATGATCTAGCGAATGCCAAATTGATCTCGACCATATTACCCACCTATAGTCCACCTCTTAGTGATGTAGTAAATCGATATAACGTGCCTAGAGATTTCGAATACACCTTGGTTATGACGTACCTCCCGAAGGGGATACGCGTAGTTCGAGAAAACCAATATAAGATTGCAGTGTTGAAGTTTAGAGACTTCAACCTCAGAGATCACAAATTCTATAACATGCTCGCCCCACATAAGTACCTGACAAGAAATAAGGGGAAATATTTGAAGATAATCCCCTAGTCGTGGACTATGAACCTCGCACAGTCCACCCTGCGAAACGTAATGAAGATTCCCCACTTTGGTAGACATCAGGAAGTCAATGCTTGTGTCAAGATGTTTGTTTCTTGTTACCATGGTGGATATTTGTGGCTAAACCACCGTATAACAGTTGATCTAATGTTGATCAATTGGATCACAGGGTTGAGTATGCAAGGACCTGATCCACAGGAGTTTTACCTCGAAAAATCCATGGATCGTGCTCTAGCACAGAAGATCATGGAAACATATGGCGATGTCGAGAAGGGAACGTGAGGCTACAAGGTAGCTTCTATCCAGAGTTGCGCAGTTCACCTCTCTTGTCATTTGATTGCAAGGAATTTATTAAGAAATAACTGACCTACCCAAGTCACCGGTTTTGTAGTTGACCTCACAGGGAAGTGTGTGGAAGGCCTTTAGATGAATTGGGAGAAGTACCTAGTGAACTAGTTGGAACTCGACTGCAGAGAAGCAAAGGATCAAGGATATGAATTTCATTTCAGCTGGCTCTTGATCCTTATATCTCTTATTTCCTGGGAGATGCCAGAAGGTGCGACCTTCCTGGACATCGAGCCATTTGAACCACTGGCCACAAAGTTAAATACACTGTGGTATTCAAGTGACATGAATAAACAGTGCCAGTCAAATGTTGTTTTTCATACCTACTACAATAAGTTGAAGATATCCATACATTCCGAGCCTCGCATGACTCTGAACAATCTACATAGGTTCATGCCTTTGATGAAGTTTATCATAGATCGAAATTTTATTTACATCACAGCGTGCATCGACGAACACAAGCAACAACTTCAATCCTACTATACGCTGATAGAGGAGGAATTGGAGGAGATCACTAAGGATTGTTCGACGGACCTCCTTATTCTAGCAGATCCCGTGGAGATATCTGACATAGACATTCTAGAAACAATGTAGGATACACCTGGACCCAACAGGACAAATAAGACCGAATATGTTCAAGAATTAGATAGTGCATCCATGAAAACTTCTTACATATCACCAGAGCAAGGAGGTGGTGGCAAAGAGTTATATGAAAAAGAATTTGAATAGAATCAAGGAGATGAGGTTGACCCCCTGAAGAAGAGGAAAGTTTCTCCTCCAAAACCTTCCTCCTAGAATAAATCAAAGGCCACCATGACCAAGATGCAGACTGTCCTCACCTCCGATGACTTCAACTTCCTCATAGCAACCATGCAAGATGCTTCTTTGGAAATAGAAGAGAAACAAGAAGAAAAGAAAGAGGATATGTATGATCGAATTGAAGCTGAACTTTGAGGGGTACAACAGACCCTACAATATAGTCGCGCAGTCTCCACTACACCGGGAGAACCAAAATTGGGAGATGAGCCAACTCAAATCCACCACCTATCCGATACAGTCGAAGCTCGCCTTCGACGAGCATGGGAAGAAATAGAGTAAGACACCCAGGCTTTGACACAAGTAAAAGGAGTACTCATAGAGAAACGTAGTGCTACAGAATAGGAAAATATTGTTCTCCAAGAAAAGTTTGATGAAGAAAAAGAACATCTACAACAAGAAAAGTTATAGTTTCTCGCAGAGAAACTTGAAGTAAAAGAAGTGGTCAATAGAGAACTTTTCTCTGTGACAGTATTAGAAATAAAGGTAGAAGACCGAGTTACATAGCAGGTGAACCAGCTCACAAAATCCATTCAACAGCTACAACAATGCATAGCAAATTTGGAGCTACGCACTCTACCTGAGACCCCACAAGATGTAAGAGACCAAAGAGAAGAAACCACCCGGAGCACAATTGAAAGGCTAAAGGATCTTACCTTGGATTGTAAGGAACTCACTGATTGCAGTGCCCATACCTATGAAAAAATCACAGAGAACCCAAAACTGAAGGCACTGAAGTACCAACTCCAAGAGGCAAAGTATCAAGTCGAAAAGATACATGCGCAGTTGAAGCCCCTGTTAGTTGTGGAAAGAATGAAGTGATCCCAAGAGTAGGGGACTACCCAGTAGCAGATCCACACTATCCAGAGTAGAGTTATGGAAGTAACTTAGAGGTTCCAACCTGTACAACATAAGGCCTATCGATTTTTTACAGAGGTAGAAGGCCAAGGAGTAGAGCTAGAGAAGGTTGTCACTATAGCTAAACAAGGTCTAGAGGGACCTATAAATGATGTAGTCATCCAAGAGTTCATTGAACATAAGGCCATAGCACAAAAACAAGTCGAAGTTGCTCGAGCCAAGCTCAAGGCATTCAAAGAAGAACTAGTCAGACCAGAGGGACTTGGGATGAGTCACAAGTGAGTGTTGGGGGCATGTTGGCCCTTGACCAAGTTTTGGGAGATCCTTTTTCATGTTTGACCATTTTGGGACTTTGACAACCTGTCGAAGATGGAGCACAAGAAGAAGAAGATATCATGGTATCTTGTCCCCTTTTTGGGTCCTTTTTAGTATTTGGGAATATGTAACGGGTATGGGATGTTGGCCCATGGGTTTACCCATGTTTAGGCATATTTTGTAATATATAAATAAGTATCTAGGTGACATAAGTAGCCTGGACAATAAGCTAAGTGCTAAGTGCAAGTATGGTTTGTAGATGATCTGTTCATATTGTGAGAAACTTGTAGAGCTAAGTGCAAGTGGTTGTAATAGACTATGAAAGGCTTTGTGCTAGACCTAGCTCGGGGAAGGAGGATCTGGCAAGGTGCATGTAGATATCCTGTCTTATGTAAAATAGGGTTTTTGTGGCTCTGTGCATGCAGATGACTGATTGAAGATAAGAAAGAAGAAGAGTTGGTGGAAGTAGCCCTAGGGTGGGGGTGAACCACGTATATGTTGTGTTTCTCTTCTTTGTGTGATGTGTTGGTGTATTTATGTGTTATTTGCTAAGTGCTTGATCTAGATAGATAGATAGATATGTTTATGATTTGTGCTTATGATGAATCTGGATGCTATATCTGACATAGGTGAATGTTCTTAGTTCTTGAATCTACTAGATCAGATCCATTTATTTATGCTAAGTTCTTAAACACATTAGATCAGGGTGAATTCTGTGATGCTCTATTTTCCCTGCAGAGTAACTATTGGTTAAATAATGATGAAATAATAGTGCTAAGTGCTCTATCAAGTATTATAATAACATATATGTGTCCCAGATAAGGTTGCGGACACCTGGGTCCTGCAACCACCCCTGCCTCTACCTCGGGTGAGACTTCATCTTCTTCGCAGGTGTTGCCGAAAGGGACAGTAGTTAGGGTTTTGTTGGTGCATTGTTGTGAGTGGGAAATGTTCTTCTGGACTCCTTCAGGAATGTTCTTCTGGACCATTTTAATGAGTGTGAAAGAATAAGGTCACTCAATGATCTTTTCAATTTTAGGGAGTCTGAAAAGAGCTTAACTATGGACTCTGTGGGGGTTCCTTTTTTGTAAAATTAGTCCCCTAGGCCCGAAAAAGGGTTGAAATGATGCCTGAGAGTACTCTTCTAGAGAACTGAAGTTCCATAAAGTATACCTTTGTTCGTATAGTTGACTGTCTGGACCGAAAAAGGGGTAAAATACCGTCGGACTGACGTGACTTCAAATTTCAATTTAACGAGCGTGAAGGGCCACAAGATCGCTCGACAATATTTTCATGTTTAGAGGGTATGAAAAGGGCTTAAAAGAAGACCCGTTATGTCTTTTGGGTGTCCCGAGGGTGAGGTTAAGAGTGAAAAAGAATCATGCAAATGAGGCTCAAACTCATAATCAGGAAAAACAACAAGGACTCCCGAGCCTACAGTGATTAGAGATGGCATGGACACCGTAATGCAACCAGGATCTACCTAGGGCATCCATGTTCTGGTAAGCTCTACCATCAACTTGCAACACTTCTAAAGCAGTAATGATGGTTCTGCGTCACAACCTGATGGGATCGATCCTATGGCAAAGGAAAAAGACAACGAGATACAAAAGTCAGGGTAGAAACCTAACCTACATGCTCAAGTTGATCCTCATAAATTTTTTCCATGGACCGTCCAAAATTACCCAAAACTCCAAAAAAATGTCTCAATACCCGATCATACCCCCCCAATGCAACTCCTAAATCACTCTAAATGGTTTTTGGTTTGAAAAACATGATACGGGGGGGGAAAAAAGTGACAAAAAGAAGCCAAAAAGTCTATAAATAGAAGTTGATAGCTCATTATCACCATTGCTGATTTGGAAATTGACTCTGGAGCCAAAACAACCCCTTTGATAAAAGCGGTGATTTCAGGAGCTACAGTGGATGAAACGACCATCTGTCTAGACCAAGTAAGTACAAACTCTCTTATCTTTCATTTTAAGTCTTTACTTTTGCATTGGGTTCCATTTTTTACGGGGGAATCGACCTTTAAAAGGTAGGCCCTAGGTCCACGTGGGCTATCTCAGGACAGGCCACATGTACATTCAGGCAGAGTAAACTCTGCATGTGTGTACACATGATTGTCAACATTACAGCCCGCGTGGACCCCCTTATTGAATGAAAAAATATTAAAAACAAGGATTAACCCTCCTGAACCTTGGTATTTTTCAGGATGTATGTCCACTAGAGAGAAAGAGAGCATGAAGAGGTTAGTGAGTTGGTCGGGGAAGACCCCAATGTTGTGGCTGCCTTGATGCAATGTGGGTAGCTCAAGTTTTTCTTATGTCCTTTTATGCTGGAACAACCTAGGCTATTGAATGGCTTGGTTGACTATTGGCATCCAAATGCAGAGGCATTCATGTTAGAGGGGCAGTCACTGGTGCCCACGACCGAGGACATCTATTTTTTGACTGGCCTCTCCAGGAGAGGGGAACCAGTCAACTTCCAGAATTTTCCTTTCGGGCCGCATAACATAGCGAAATTGATAGGTCTTTATTGTGCGGCTGATACAGACCTCTCGAGCTCACAGGTGCCCATAAGCAAGATTACTGACTTATTTCTATAGGCGATAGTGTTTCTTATTGGGCGAATTACTAGTTTTGCGGCTCTACATCAGGCATCCCGAGCATAGATGAACTGTGCAATCCAGTGCTTAAATGCACAAATATTTGATTGGAGCACCACATTGTTAGAGTGTATGAAGAAAAAATTGACAAATGGTCGATTGCGGACGCAGAGGAACTTTGGGTTCACGACTGTTCTATTCTCTTTATTCTTTGAGAGAGTTTTGAGATTTAGTCCTCAAGTAGTGGTATGAGGACATTAGGCCTCTCTTCCTGCTATGTGTAGATGGGCAGTTTTACTATTGCGAAAGGGTGGCGGAAGGACCAATGAGTCCTTCGACGATGACTTCTTCACGTGGTTGTCATGACAGATCCCGGTTATAGAGGATTACCCCTATGCCGGGATTGATTTCTCGAGAGACCCTGAGATACTAGTACCTCCTGGTGAGGAGCGAGGAGAGATGGCTAAGTTTACTTCATTGTTTTTTTGTTTTTGTGAAACATATGTAATTTTTATGTTGTTTTTGTTATATATCATTTTTTATGCCAGAGTATTTGATGTATATGTGTTTGTTGCATGCATATGTGGGACCAGTGAAACCTGCGGATTATTCTAGGAACAAGCGTCATCCTCGGCCAGGGGCTGCACCTGCCACCATAGGGGGACCAGCAACAGTAGGAGATCTTCCAGCTGGGGAGGCTGAGAGGGTGTTGAGATGAGTCAAGTGAAACTTTACTGCACTCACTCGCATGGTCCCTATGGAAGAGATTGAGGACCTTCCACCATCAATGCAGCCTCATGTAGTGGGGGCACCACAGATGCGGGTCTGATTCTTTCAGTGTTTAGCCAATGTTGTAGATCAGTACAATAGAGCCCACATGCCCTAAATTTAGTTAGGATTTTCACGTGCTGAGAGCACTACTTGTATATATTTTTTGAGGGAATAAGCCCCGTGACTCGTTCTTGGTCATATTTTTGAGGCGCTTGCATCCATCTATGTACTCTGGTGACTATGATGTTATATATGGATTTTTATGTCTTTTTGTGTCTTATGGATCATTTTCGCAAAAAATGTATTTACATGTTTATGTGTATGTCCTTTCATATGTGTGCAAGATGCCAATCTAAAATTTGATTAGCTAGAGTATCTGTAATTTGATTTAATCTTCTAGGAACATGAAGATATGTAATATAATCAAAGCTTCGTTCTCAGAGACGTACCCTAAGGAATCGTCAGTGTAAGGTCGGATCATGAACACGGTAGACTCTATTTAACTGAGACATAACCAGTTGAGCATCGAGGTAGACCCAGAGATGATAGATACCAAATGACAAGGCATCACGAAGCAACTCAATAACTGCACTATACTCAGCGACATTATTTGTGGTGTCACCTAAGCATATACCTCCGGAAGATAATAACTGGCCTCAAGGTGTAAAAATTACCCAAGCTGTGGAGGCAAGCCTCCGAGTGTGCCAGCTAGCACTGTCTACATACCCAATGAACACCTCGGGTTCACTTGACATATGCCACAGTGATGAAAAATACATCAAAGTGACACATCCATAACACTAAAAGAAAACTAGAAAGTAATAGTACAAAGACTATACATATGTTACAAAAATTTACCCATGGTGACCTTCCTATGAGTAATACTTCTTGAGGTAGAGTCCATTTCTAGGATTTTCCAAAGCACTCCCTTCAAATTCAACTAGACGATAAGCGCCCTTCTTTAGAACCTCTTTTATGATTAAAGGTCCGAACCACATGGGTTTGAATTTTCCTGCCCCCAGGGTATCCTTATCTTGGTCATAGACCAGGACAAGGTCACCTTCAAAAAAAATCTAAGGATGAATGGACCTATGATATTGACACTTGACCTTATGTCTGTGAGCCTTGTTGTCCATTGCTACATCACAATGCTTCTCAAGGTATAATAACCGCTCTTATTTTGGGTTGTTTCCAACCTAGAAAAATGACCACCACAGGCTCTAGTATGGAAATCATTAAGCATGATAACTTCTTCTTCGTGAGTGAGGCATCGGCGTAGGATGCAGTCTACACCTCTCTGATACAATGTAGCATCGAGTATGAGATAATTCTTAGCCTGATGGCGTATGCGTCGAAGCTCATCATGAGAAGTGGAGGTGGGGCACTTCAAAGTTTGGAGATAGATAAGTATATCTCCATACCAGGGATCTGAAGAGGTGATCAAAAAAATATCGCCTCTAATAGGTGCCTCTTCGGGCACAAGATCACCTGACTCAACCGGAAGTTTCGAAATAAGTTTTGCGAAGACCAGTGACTTTTTGGATTTTGCTGAAACAAAATCTAAGTCAAATTCCTGGAGGATGACTATCCATCTACTGATCTTTCCGCCTATTACCCATCATGTCAACATGTACTGAAATGGATTTACGACAGCAATGACGGTGGTCTTGCGAAACAGAACATAATGATGGAATCACTGAATAGCATGAATTGTTGCCAACGCAAGTTTTTTGATATGAGAATAATTGAGTTCCGGTCCTATGAGGCCTCGACTCAGGTAATAGATCACATATTCTGAGACCATGCCAATGGTTGACTCTACTGCAGCCAGATATAATAAGAAATCCTTTTTATAGTTAGGTGGTCGGAGCAGAGGGGCAGTTGTGAGAGCATGTTTCAACACGAAGAAAGAGCATTGAGAAACATCGTCCCAATAAAAAGGAACATCTTTCTTAAGTAAGCGCATAAATCCCTTGGTGATCTCGGCATAGTTAGCGATGAATCGTCTTAAAAAATTTGCCTTGCCCTGTAAACTTTGAAGTTGAAGGATTCTGCATGGGGGGGAAACTGAATTATTGCCTCAACCTTGAGAGGATCAACCATGATCCCTGTTGTTGACACTATGAAACCTAACAAACATCCTGATGTTACGTAAAATCTACACTTGTTTGGATTCAAGCGAATCTGGAAGTAGCGACAACACTCAAAGATAAGTCGGAGGTGTGTGGGATGATCCATTCTCTTGCGAGATCAAGATGCTAAATCATATAAATAAGCCTCAACTATAGGCTTTAAGTCATGGAAATCAAAAGACATGGCCCACTCAAAGGTGGCTCCAGCATTTTTGAGACCAAAAGGAATCTTACGATACAGAAATGTACCCCATGGACAGATGAAAGTTGTTTTGTGTTGGTCCTCATGTTTGATTTGTATTTGGTTATATCTCTAAAAACCATCCATGAAAGAGAAGGCCTCACAACCCACACATTCATCAATTATCTGGTCGATGAATGGTGTGGGGAAATTATCTTTGGGATAGGCCTTGTTCAAATCACGAAAGTCTGTACATACACGAATTGTGCCTTGTTTTTTATTGACCGGCACGGGGTTTGACACCCATTGGATCAAATGGATAGGATAGATAAAACCAACTTTTAGCAGTTTCTCAACTTCAACCTTAATGGTTGCTTCTTTCTTGGTGTTAACTGGACAAATATTCTGCCGGACAGGATTGGCATCTGGATAAGTTGTGATTTCATGTTCAACTATTTTTGGATCGATGCCTATCATTTCTGCGTAATACCAGGCAAAAATGTCACATAATTATTTAAATATATCTATGTATATTTGAATCTCTCTAAGGGAGCAGTCAGCTCCGACGTAAACATTCTCCATGATGCCAGGGGTTCTAGAGATATTGATCGGTATGGTTTTAGCGATGGTTTCCATATTACCTTCAGCATAGATCTTGTGTGTAGCTAAGGGATTAATAATACAAGACCTATCTCCAGTCATAGTTAAGGTGAACTCTCTAGCCTCGATTCTACTTAACTCTGGGAGGAAGTATGATATGTGATGAAGATCATCCCAGGGTTTTTCCGGACTAGTCATTGCTTCAATTACTGCTTCTTCATAGGGCAAGACTAAGTCTAACGAATCAGTGTTAGAGAGACCTTGAGCCCAAATAGGCTCTAGAAGCGGATCAAACTCTTGTGCAAAAGTTGGATATGGGTTGGCTAAAGCTTGTTGGACTAAAGAGTATGTTACTTCAGCTGTGGATAAGGGCATGGACATGCCCAGATGCCCTATCCCCTCCATCATGGCCGATGGGGAAGGAAGTATCCACGGATCGGTGAAGTAAGTCGTGAAAAACAACAAAACTTGGAAAATCTAAACCTTATGGTGGTCGGATATGAACTTGACATCACCTTGAGGGGGCGGTTAATCGAAGGTACCCATCAAAGATGGGCACAAACCAACCCCTACATTGACTACACCTGGTTGAGGATAATCAATCATTGGGACCGTGGACACTCCCAATGAAGCATCAGATCTGGAGAAAGACAATTGATCAATGGTCACAATCCGGTCCTCGTGTGGAAAAAAAAAGACCCAAAAAACTGTAGCAACCACTTCTTGCATGGCATAATTCCAACTCCTTCCTAACAAAAGATTGTAGTCAAGAGATGCATTGACTACCTCTACCTCAACACACATGGTTTTCCCTCCCAATTGCACAGGAAAAGAGGGAATGATACCATGTGGTTGGAACGAACAATCGTCGAAAGAAGTGAGAAGAGTGGGTAACAGAGACAAAACAAGTTGGCCAATGGCCGTCCAACATGCCATGACATAATGCATGTCGAGGGGCTCTCATAAACAACTGTGCGGAAAATATTTCGAGTAAAAGTTTTCATGGGGTGAGCCACTACTATCTGAAATGCTATGTGGTATGGTAGACGAGGTTTTAAGTCAATTGTATCTAGCATGATGGTACTCGAATTACAAGTCTTGGTAGATCCTAGGGAGGTTAACAAATATTTCCTCTGGGAAAGGCAGCTTTGGAGGACCTCCAAAGAAGACATTGCACAAGGGGTTTGAGACAAATATTCCACCACAAAATATTTCTAGGTGACCCTTGCATTTGGGCTATGAGAATCTTTTTTGAATGCACCCTTTGGGATACATGTCATTGTTTTGCCCAAAGTATTCTCAATCTATAGAGGAAGAGATGGGAGTTCGGCTTCTTTGCCCTTCTCAGAAGTGCTTGGTTTACTGTAGTCATGCGCTCTAGTGGATATGAAAGCATCACCCTTCATCATATATACATTCATGGATGCAGGATTGTTTGAAGACAGAGAGGGTCCTTGATTTCCCCCTTCCACACTTGTAGAGGCTTGGGTTAGGTTTTGTCCATGTTGAAATGGATTGGTTAACACAACAGGCTATTGTTGTGTCATGAACTTTTGGGCCTTTGCAAGCTGGGGACATAGGTGGGTTGGGTAGTCTTCCGTGCACAGGTTTCATGAATACCTCGCCTTCCGTTTCTCAGTGTTTCCCTCGCCAACATTATATGTGGGTTTCTTATCCCCCTTACCTTTCTTTCATTGTTTTTTCTTTCCTTCAGGCTACTGGGTGACCTTTGGATTTGTTGATTGCACTATGTATACATCCAAAAATTTAGTAGGGGGAGAAGCCAAAACAATAGTTTAGATGGCCTCTGTGTGTTGTATAGACAATTGATGCAACTGATTCATCAGTTTCTCAATGGGATTTGCTTTTGCTGAACCAACAATACCATCAGCATGTGGTCCAACTCTCTGTCTGGTTTTATCAAGTATTGAGTGTGGTGCATCTGGAAAGATCTCGTATAATAAACCATACTGAGAATAGATGAGCTCAAGTTGTTGAGCTCTCATGATGGCATCTTCTTCGGAAAACACTCCTTAAGTCACAACATATTTGGATAATTGTGGGACCAAAGACTTAAGGAACCAATCAAGCAAAAATGTTGGTGGGACTAGTACCTTAATTAAACTCTTCCAGCATCTCCATTCTTGGATGTGATCTGAGATATGGTCCTCTTTTGTCTATGAGAAATTGGCCAGCAATTCTGTGCCAACATCGTATCTCACACGTAATTGGAAATGGTTTAGGAAGGCCATTGCCAATTAGCTGAAGGAAGAGTATATTGAGTGGTTGAACTCAATGTACCATTTTGTGGCACTCCCAATGAGAGTATGTTGAAACAATCGAAACTGTTAGAAGTCATCTTTCAATGAGTTAGATGAGCACCAAAGGTAGAAGGTAGTCACATGATTGCCTATATCTTTGTTGGGCTTGGCTTCGAACTTTGGTATGTGTTAGCGATTTTCCTTGTATAAGGGGGTTAGAACGCAAAGAAGGAGTAAAAACCCACTTGTCCAAAGTTTCGGGCGACAATGCACCTGTGGTAAGAAGCAAGCAAGACTGGGCGGTCCAGATTTGCACGCCCAGATCGACGACG
>SNQJ01S0036011.1:53099-79120 GCA_010110895.2 Picea sitchensis | reverse complement strand
GTCGTGCCCTCTGGTATTTGTATTTGAATGTGAAAGGATTTTGTGTTCAAATACATTCTTCTTCAGTCTGTTGCAAACTGGATGTCTGTGACAGACCTTTGCACCCTTCTTGCGTAAGTATTCCGCCTACTCACCCTTTTACTACAACTCACTGTTTGGATTTTATTAATACCTCACTCTTTCATGCATGCCTGGTCTGGTTTCTGAGTTGACATGATGTTGTTCTGAGTTTCCTCCATTTGATCACCCTTTAAACAAACCGTGACGTAAACTGATGGGCTTCGGGCTCTGCTCCTGCTAGCAATCCAGGAGTGACCTCCGAAACCTAACAGTATGTCTGAAGTCAACTTCATCGGCATAGGAGGCCAACGCAGATCGTGAAAGATGGGGTCATTCAACAACCTTGTCAAATCTAGCAAATAGGTTGCTAGGAAAGTTAGTTTGGGTTGTTGGTGATAACCTGGGAAAAAAGGACCTGGAGTTTGACTAGCACCAGGTTGCTAGGAAGAGTTTGGCTATTGTCTTGGGTTCTAGTAAAAACCATGGCCATGACCAGCGTATGGATTTTGCATGTGAGGAGACATCATCGAATGATTCCCAAAATAGGGCATAGATGGATGGGCGTGCATTACATTCGAAGGAATTTGGGAAGGATTTCCCCATGTCGGTCCCATAGGGATGGGAATAGTACCTTGTCTGGGGTTCCATTGACTGTGGAAATAATTTCCCTAGATCGGCATTCCTGATGAAGGAATGGATCCTTGCCAAGAATTCCAAGGCCCTGATGTGAAAGAAGTTCCTGGGTTTTCCCCCTGTGAAAGAATAATACCCTTCATAGGAATAGGTTGTCTGAAATCGGGGTTGCCCCCAGTCAAGAAAGTAGCTGACAAGAAGGCGTTGTTACTAAATGCATCGAACAAAGAAAACAGTGTCGAACCTACAAGCATATTATGCGAAGGTAGTCCTTGACTCCCTGCTTCAAGTAAACTATGATGTGCAGGTGGCCCGATGGATGGCTGGTGCGTGCCACCGAGTGAAGGGAACGAAGGAGATATATGACCTCCCCTGTAAGGGAAAGCATTAAAAAGAACAGGAATGCCCCCCATGTGGCCTTGCAGAGGAGCATTAGAGCTCCTTTCCCCCAGACCTGAAGTCTGTGAAGTGGAGTAGAAAAGTACAGGACTTGTACATGAGCTAGGCATCCCGTATGAGAATGGAGGGCCTGTTGCACTTGGTGGGAAAGGGGTTATGGCCACCTTCATAGACGGGATCAGACCACTATGCGAGGTAGAGGCGACTGAGACCATGGTGGCTCGAACCGGTGATGGTGGGTTAGGAGGTGGAAACTATCCTGTGGTGAAAACTGTAGTGGGAATTGAAGAATTCCCAGAAGGAGTAACAACATTTTCTTCCATTGCTGCGTGCGACACTGTCTAGCACTCGTAAGGGTGAATCAGTACGATGATGGGTGTCAAAATATCAGTGGTTGAGGTTTCAGGTGGACTAAGAGCTTTCGCTCCAAATTCTAAAATAGTTGATTCCTCCAGATGTTGGTCGGGCACAATTTCTTGTGACCCGGTCGCTTCAAAAGACCCTTGTTGGTCTAGTTTTCGCCTTAGTGGTGGCGGGGGTGGATCCAGTGTAACCGGTGATAGGCCAAGAAGCCTTCATGACTGGTGGAGCTCGTGATCCTCCACTGTGTGAGAAGATCAAAGACACTCTAGGACTGTCTAATCGTTCAAAAAATAACACACAATAAAAAGTCCCTACAAGATAAGGCAAGAAAACACTAATTTAATTGGAAGAACAATTACAACAACCAACACTAGAGCAACTTACCGGTGCAAGTGAAACTTGAACACGGAAGCACCCTATGGGTATACTCTGCAAAACGTGGCTCGATGTCTATCCTAGGTACCATGGTATACCCCCACAGTCACCTGTGTATGTCCCTAAGAAGATAGGCAACTAGGTTGCCAGCGCGCGAACAATCATTAGGCGGGTACAGCCGAAAGTCGGGTAGACCACAATAAGCAGGGTATCGATCCTGAAACCTGTCAAGGGTATCGAAAGTAAGTGGTCTAGAAGACAATTGAGGACCTTGAATGGATTCGAGAACCATGAAGCTCAGTGGCAAATGCAATCGATGAAATCCCAAAGCAAGCCCTCTATATGTGTTCTCCACTACGATTGGTCCAGCTTTGGAGGGGTTATCTCCGCTACCTTTTCTCACACGACCTCGTGTTTATCCCCTATGTTAGAGGGGGGTCCTAGATAAATTTCACGATATTGGACTTTGACACTCCCTAACTCATACTCCAATGTTTGATTTTAATGGCCTTGAAGAGTTTCCTCTCCAACCTAATTCAAGGCCCTAACCCTAAACTAGTTGGTTGACCCTACAAACATAAAACATCTAATGAATTTTAGATTTAGCGTTAATTTTATGGCTTGTCTTACATAAACGACTATGAAAGTGAAACTAGTGATGTTTGAAAGACGAAAGTAAAATAAACAGAAAGCTTGGAAACAAAAACTTTTCTTTAAACAACTTTTCAAACTTAAATTTGTTTTTCTAAGATCTTTGAACAACAAACTCAAAGTAGGATTTCACTCAACTACGAGCTACTTATGATATAAGTAAACTATCAAGAACTTATGAAAGAAAAGACTTTTCCTTGGTTACTAATGCAAAACAACACTTTTTAACCAATCAAAGAAATAAAAGTTTTTTTATTTTATTTGTATGCTCACAAAGAAAAAAAGGAAAAATACCAACAAGTCAAAACCAAAAAAAACTTTCTAGCCTAAGTACAGATCACAAAGAGTCACGTCAAAAATCACACACAAACAAGTTTTTAAAAAATGGACTCTCACACTTGTCTAAAAACCCTATGAAAGAAAATTTTGAGGAAAAAACTTCTAAATGAAAAAGAAAGCTATTGCTGTAATCAAACCTAAGTTACTGAATGCTATGCCAGAGACCCAAAAACCTGAGAGGTATAGCCATTGTCCAAGGAAATGATGATTGCCTCACCTTCAACAAAACATTCTCCTCAATCACACCATTGACAATTCAACAACAAGTGTGTGCACGTGAGCTGTGTAAAGTCAGAGGGCGTGTACACACGTGATGACCTTATACAGGCCATGTGTATCCTTGACTCTGAGACAAAAACAAAAATCCAAGCAATCCAACCCAGGCAGATATTACTGGTACTGAAAACCAGAATCTCTTGAAGACTCAGACACTTAATTTAAGAGAAAAAGAAAAAAAATCAAGGAAAACTTCATAGAACAAACCAATCCAAGGTGAAACCTAAGCTATAGATTGCAAGCAACCAAGACTAGAAAGAGTTCCATAAAACCCCTGAGAAGAACTACTTCTGATAGGGAAGAGGATGACTACCTCTGTAAAAGAATTTTTCTAGAATCTACACGCCACTGTCACTTCCTCAGCTAGCGTGTACACGCGTGCTGTGAGAATGCAGGGCGCGGGTACACATGTGTAAACCTTATACAGAACGTGTGTACCACTGTGGGTCTTGAAAAAATTACAGTGAAGCAAAGAAACATAGATAACTTGTATGGAAGACCAGAATATCTATTATCTCGGACTTTTGTAGAAACTTTAAAAACATGAAAATGAAACCAGTTCTTAAAAATACCCAAAAATGTCCCTAGGAACCCTAGAGACTTCCCTAGTATGGTCACCAATTTTGTTGTGAGTGGGAAATCCCTCTACAGACTAGCAATTAGGGTTGAAATATGCATGCAGAAAAGATCTAAAGTTCTCTACTTTCTACCGTCGTCCCATACCTAATCCCCATTATTCTTAAGCAAATACATAGTTAAGTGAGCATACCTTATTTTGGGCATTTGATGTAGATCCTTCCTTATGCTTGATCATTTTTTGATTGAATCTCTCCTCCCAAGGTTGACTTGCATTCATAGAGAACAAACAACAAAATCCACATGCATTTGATATATAGGTTAATGGGTTAGAGATTCGATAAACAAGTATACAACAAATCATAAGAACCTCATATGGTGGGATGGGAAAAATATCTCTTTATTATTAAATTCAACAAATCAACTTACAATGATGTAGCCGACCACTTCTCCACAAACCTGGACCTGGGCTCCTCTTCAACTATCCTCCAACTTCTTTGCTTTATCTCTCTCTTTGCACAAGGAAGGCTAAATGGTTGGGACAAAGGGAATATGCAATTGGGTATAGTTTCTTTACTATGATTCTCCTCTTCCAAATGGGACCCCCAACCCTTCTTTTATAGGCTATAATAAGCTAGTTATTTGGACGAACCCTCAGCCATGCATGGCCGGAAGATTTAGTTAAATCACCCAAAGTTGTGTGTTTTGTCGGCAACTTTCCTTTTTTCATTCTTTGTAAGTACACGCGGGTTGTTTTGGGTCAGCAAGCGTGTACAGGCATACAGTAATAGAGCAGGGCACATGGGCCTTTATAAAAAAAAAATTAAGAAGATTTGTTCAACAGTGCTTTGGAAAAGAAGGGATCTGAGATGGCCTGATGTCAGGTAAGCATGTATGGTGAAAATTAGGGTTATAACAAGCATTGAACCCTGGGTCTTCCCCTGTGCCAACCATTTTTCATACTCTTTTTGGATGACATCCTGGTGTATTCCAAGTTGGAGGAAAAGCATGAACAACATCTGAGGATGGTTTGCAAGTCCTAAGAGAGCACCAAATGTATGCCAAATTGAGCAAGTGCTCATTCTATCAAAAAAAATCCATTATTTGGGACATATCATTTCAAAAGATGGGATAGTTGTGGATCTTGAAAAGTTAGAATCCATTAGAGAATGTTCAGTGCCAAAGAATGTGATAGAAGTCAGATCCTTTATGGGTCTAGCTAGCTATTGTAGAAGTTTCATTGCAGGGTTCTCAAGGTTATCTCACCCCATCACTTCCTTGCAAAGGAAGGAGAAGAAATTTCAATGGACAAAATAATGTGAGAGAAGCTTCCAACAATTGAAGAAGTTGTTAACCAGTGCTCCAATCCTAAGGATTGCATATCCAAATGAAGATTTTGTAGTGTGTATAGATGCATGCAAAGAAGGACTAGGAGGAGTCCTCAGACATAATTTATTTGTAATATGTTATGAGTCCATTAAATTGAAAGAGCATGAAAAGAACTATGCAACTCATGATTTGGATTTGGCGGCCATATTGCACGCTCTAAAGAAATGGAGACATTACCTCATGGGAAATAGATTTGAACTCAGGATAGACCATCACGGTCTGAAATATCTATTTGACCAACCAACCTTGAATGATAGACATAGTATATGGTTGTAATTCCTTTGTGAGTATGACTTTGATATCAAGCATATCAAAAGAAAGGAGAACAAAGTGGCTGATGCATTTAGTAGAAAAGTGCATGAACTACATGCTATGACCATTATCATGTATCAAACTGATATTAAAGGTAGAATTTTGGAAGCTGCAAATGCAGATTTGTAATACATGGAATTGGTAGCAAAGCTACAAAATGGTAAGATTCTACAGAAAATGGAAGATTATAAATTGGAAGATGATGGAACACTCCTGTACAAAAATAGAATTTATGTACCTAATTCCCAGGAATTGAGAATTTTGATTTTGAAGGAAATGCATAATGTGCCTTATGTTGGGCACCCTAGATATCAGAAAACAATAGAAATAGTCAAGAGCCATTACTTTTGGCCAGGTATGAAGAAGGAAGTTTTCGAATAGATCGCCAGATGTATGGAGTGTCAGAAGGTCAAAGATGAACATAGGCACCCAACAGGGTTGCTACAACCATTACCCATTCTTGAGTGGAAGTGGGAAGTGGTGACAATGGATTTCATCACAGGATTTCCCAGAACTGGAAAGCAACATGATTCCATTATGATCGTGGTGGATAATCTTACGAAAGCTTCCCACTTTATTCCATTGAAAACTACTCACAAGGCAACTAATGTTGTTGATATCTATATGAAGGAAGTAACACGATTGCATAGTATTCCCAAAACAATTGTGTCTAACAGAGACCCGAAATTTACCTCAAAGTTCTGGAAGGGTTTATTCAAAGGGTTCAGAACAAATTTGAACTTCAAAACTTCTTATCATCCTGATTCTGATGGGCAGATAGAGACGGTGAACCAAGTGATAGAAGACATGTTAAGGATGTGTGTGATGGACAAACCATCTAAATGGGAAGAATACCTACACTTGGTATAATTTTCCTACAACAATGGGTATCAAAAATCACTGAAGATGATCTCGTTTGAAGCAATTTATGAAAGAAAGTGCAACACCCCAATAAGTTTGGATAACCCAACTGATAGGGCAGTGGTTGGGCCAAATTGTATCAAGGAAATGGAAAGAAAATGTTGAATATTAAGTAGAATTTGAAGGCTACCCAAGACAGAAAGAAAAGTTATGCTGATAAGAACAGAACCCACAGGGAGTTTAAAGTGGGTGATCATGTTTTATTGAAAGTGAAAGCCAACAGAAGTTCCCTGAAGCTGATAAAATGTTCCAAGTTGGTAGCCAGATTTTGTGGGCCATTTGAAATCCTAGAAAGGATTGGACCATTTTCATATATGATTTAATTGCCTGCATCCATGACTGTACATAATGTGTTTCATGTTTCGTTGCTTAAGAAATATATACCTAATGCTAATCATGTTATTGACTGGAATGTGATTCAGGTGGAGCAAGAAGGCGTCTTGCAAGTGCATCTAGTGCGCCTATTGGATTGGAAGAGAAAATAACTCTAGAATCGAGCCATAGGGATTGTAAAGGTCTAGTGGACCTGGTATGGTCCTGAGGATGCGACATGGGAGCATGAGGATACTATGCGGGCAGAATACCCACATATTTTTGAAGATTTTGAAAATCTTGTTGATGCTATGTAAATAAGTTGCACTGAGGATAGTGAAAAAATAAGGGGAGGGGATTGTAATACCCCAAGGATGAGCCCTAGTTGTATTATGAATTGTAAACATGTTTTGTAGGATTGTGAGACAAGAAATTATAAGCTGGTAGGCTTATGTGTTAGTAGACCGGAGAGCCTAGGTGTTAAAATCCAGGAGCCTATTTTGTACATGTAAATATTCATATTATTAATATAAAAACATCTTTGCGTGTAGATCGACCACAAAGAAAGAGTGATGGGGGAATAAGCTCCAATAGGTTGGGTAAGGGAGAGGGGGCTGAGAGGTTGGAAAGAGGGGCTAATCCTAAGGAAATAATTCCAAGAGAATAATAATTTATTATTATTCCAAAAGTTGTTTAAAAGGGTATGTGTCGGCTCAGACACATGCAGTCTTAATGGGGGGAATTCTGGCTGTCGAGGGGTTCACACACTCAGACATGTAGATAGTCTCACACACTCGCTCACTCACTTAGGCACTCTTGCAAGCACAAGAAGTCTTACGCAGAGAGTTTTTTCTCTCATGCCCTCGCCAACTTTGCGATGCTAAAACAATCAGCCCCATCTCTCCTCACGAGTTCATTCGTGCATTGAACAAGCCACAACCAACCATTTCCACCATTATTGATCTTGTGACCATTTTTCACCTTTGTAATTTACTGAGTTGTCCCTCACTTTATCTAGATTAGCTACTATGGTTGAATAAGTACGTTGTCAGGCCTATGAGAAAATCTCTCTCCAGGTGAGAGAGGTGGTTCTGGATTGAAGAAGTAGGTTGTCAGGCCTGTGATCAACTCTCTCCAAGTGAGAGAGTGTGCTGAGGAGGAAAATTATCATGGAAGGATTCTCGTAGATGCTAAAAATATCTAAGAATTTCAGTCTAGCCTATTTCTAAATCCCAATGTAAGGGAGGTGGAGCAACCGATGGACTGTGTGAAAATGAATGTGTATATTCCTGGGGTGGGACAGGCATGTGGGGAATGAGAGTTTGTGAGCAGTGGGCGTAAGTGGATCCTGGGAGAGAATACTTCCTCTTAACTGTGTGACTTTTCTATTGACCTTGCCTAGCTTAGGAATCCCTTTCCCGATGGATTTTAGTCCCAGCTTGGGGGTGACCTACTGCTGAGAGTGATGAGCAATGTGGTTTAAGGATGGGAGGTTCGTGGAAGGTCTGCACGCAGTTGGTGGTTTTGCTACAACTAAAAGCTAAGTATCATTTCAATGCTTAATTATGTATGTTATGCATATCTCTAATTCTTGAGATGTTATCATGTGTTCCATTGCATGTAGGAATTACTATCAATTCCATTTGAGTCTATATGGTAACAATAATTCTATGTTATTTGTTTTAAAATTCATTAGAAATGCATGTTATATGTGTGTGTGTGTGTGTGTGTGTGTTTGTGTGTGTGTGTGTGTGTGTGTGTGTGTGTGTTCCACAGTAGCATTGCCCGACATGTTGGTGGTCAGGGATGCTACATATTGGTATCAGATCTAGTCGAGATAAGTGAAGTGTGTGAGTGGTGGCATTGTCCAACCTCTTGATGGCTGGGGACGTCACACATTTGATCTGGAGATGGAAGTCTCCATGATCCTATGTGATAAACAAAGTTGTATAAATATGATGTGTTCCACGATGATTCAAAGCACATAGAGATCCGGTATCACTTCATTCATGATATGATGTAGAGGGGAGCTTTAAAGCTCCAATATGTTGGAACATATGAGCAGGTTGTCAACCAAGCCTTTATCTCATGTAAATTTTAAATAATTTCGATACAAGCTTGGTATAGTTCAAAAGGACCTCCCTCAAAAGGGGGAGTAGTGTTGATGCTAGCCTTCTGATGAATATTTACAGCTTCATAGTGATGTTGATGATATGTCATCCTTGCGTTGAAGATTTACAACTTGGTGTTGATGTTGATGAGATGTCAGCCTTGTGCTGAAGATTTCCATCTTCGTGTTGATTTTGATGTGATGTCATCCTTGTGATAAATATTTCCATCTTTGTGCTGATTTTGATGTGATGCCAGCCTTGTGCTAAATATTTCCATCTTCGTGCTGATGTTGATGTGATGCCAACCTTGTGTTGAAGATTTCGAGCTTCGTGCTGATGTTGATGTGATTCCAACTTCATGCTGAACATTTCCAACTTAGTTTTGATGTTGATGATGCTCCAGCCTTCATGTTGTGATGTTGTTGTTGTTGATATTGTATCAACCTTGTGGTGTTATTGATGACAATGATGTATTAGTTTTATACTAATCCATATTGATGCAGATGATGATGATTCCATTCTAGCTCCTTGTTGTGGATGATGATATTGATGATGAGAAAAAAATACGATGATTTATATATATGCCAGTCAATGTTCCAGATATTGTTGATGTTGTTTCCATCTCTCTCTCTTGATGATGTTGTCGAATACCCTTCTTGTTAAGGGGGAGTGTTGAAATATTGTAATTGCAAAGAGTATTCTATTTAATATTGAGTCATTATTAATTAGATCAATCCCCTTTTGTGGATTGATCATGTCGGGCATTGTAATTGACCAAATCCCCTTTTGTGGATTGGTCAAACCCTAATTAGATTATGCTAATTAAGAATTCGCCCCCCAAGCCTAATTAAAGTGGTTTTAACCACTAAGAAGATAATTTGGCCCTGCCCAATGAAGAGACATATTTCCAACGCCTTCCAGCTAGTATAAATAAAAGAGGCTAGCACCTCTTTTTCTCACTCACTCATTCACTCATCAAGTTCGAAAATTTGGAGAGATGAAGTTGGGAGAAGAAGGAAGAGAGAGGCACATTGCTCAGTGTTGGATATTCTCTAGTGTTTTGGTTTATTGTCTTGGCATTATATTGGCTATCTATATTAAGGAATTTTTTTTGGGTTTTCTCCCCCATGAGGGTTTCCAAGAATAAATGTTGTGTATATAATGATTGTGTTTCTCTCAGTGATCCTACATATGCTATGGTTATCTAGTAAATTGAAAAGAAACCTAATAATAACTCAAAACTTAACATCTTTCACAAGGTGTATCTACAAAATTAGGATGACCCAAAAGGCAAAAATTTATTCACAGATACATTAATAATGTCTATGAATATCCTCTATATTTCAGGGTCTAAAATATTATAGAAACAAATTTATAGCGAAAATTCTGAGATGAATAAATTTAGGATGATTTTAGAACCCTATCTTACACAAGCTATATCTCTAAAAATATAATGCCTCAGAATATGAAATTTTTACCCCACATACCTTGATCCGTCTACTAAATATCGTCGAAGGGGTTCCTTCTGAAATGTCGTAGAAAAAACTTATACCAAAAATTCCAAGGTGTCTCAAGTATAGCAACAAAACCCCAAGACCTTGAGTTATGATAACAAATGTTAGGAACCAAATATCAAGATAGCATAGAAAAACCCCAGAATAAGTAATCAGCGCCTTGAAAAGAGAGAGAATTTTAGATAATAATCCTCTTCGATGGGGAAACCTCCTTATACACCACATAAATTTCCAAATACAAGATGATTCAAAATGAAAATGTCTCCTTGGTATATATAGGAGACTATGAGGTCCAATTACAACTAATGGACCCAAGATGACATAAATAAAATAACATTACTAATGTAATATTCCCTAATTAAGGAGTAATGTGCCACATTTATGGCTTAATAACTTGCATGGGGATGTGTTCCAAAAACTACTCCTTAATCAACCAATTTGTGATGATCCATTTTGTACCTCTTCCATCAGACCATTCAAAATTTGCAAACACTTCATTATGCCTAAGATAGTTCTCCAATTCGTAATATATTCTTCTTAGACTCCCCCTCTTCAATATTCAAATTACTAGGAGTCTCCAAGAATATTGCTTAGAGAAATGTATAAACCTGCTCTATTGTAGGATCATCCTTTTGAATATTGACATCTTCCTCTTTGCTTGTAGATTCGTCATGATTTCCCAACTCTGCAATTCCTATGAGTATGATACCTGAGAGTTCTTCATTCACCTATTCTTCTTGTTTTTTCTTTCTTCCCCAAACCTTGTTGTATCTGATATCAATTTTTTCCTTCAAGGAAGACTCCATCATGATTCTACAATCATGATCTATGCGTCCATAGTTGTGTCATTTGTAACATTCAATATTGTAGGGGGGCACATAAACATCTCTTGCTTGAACATTTATTCCATACGCTCTATAATTGTAATATTCCATATATATATAAGTATGAAGAACATAAATAAATATCTAGAAATGGTATATGAACAACAATATAATCAGAACAACACCACAATAATAACAAAATGATACCAGAATAATACTAGAAAGAGCACTTTGATTACTGAGATAAATGTTCACTTTCCTCTTCGAGGGGGAAAGCTCCAACAAAGCAGAGCTCTATTACAATAATATCCAAGACAAAAGTTCCCATACCCTCGACTCCTATTTATACTAAATATGTCTATCAAAAGAACCATCTAGAGGAATATCTTTCTAGAAGCAGAAGCATCTATTAGGTCTTCTTACATTGGACTTATTCTTCCTTATTGCTAGGCCTTATTAATATTGAACTTTATTACATGGAAATATATTATTCTACCTATGTGAGGGGTTAGGTCCCTTGTTATAAATAATAGGTGTGCTCATTTAACCATAGACAATATAGAAATATTGTCACCCAACCATAGGCCGAAGCCACCCCCAAGAACCTTAACCTTGAAAAAGAATAATTTTGGAAGAAAACCCTAGGCCTAATAGCCAATCAATGTAGCATACTTCTCTCTAGAGATAGCACACAAGGCAGAAATTTCAAACCATAACCAATAGAAATTCCAATCCCAAATTGAGAATATATGTTGTAGTAGCTACAACAACAACTACTCTCCATACTTACGCACTTACTCAGTTTCTACAGTACGCACTCTTACATTTATGCAGTTGTGATCTGTGCATGTCAAATGAGATCCGGTGTCCTATATTTATATTGCTCCTCCTTAACTATCTGGGCTGAATTCTCATTATGGAGGATAAAAAATCAATATTAAATATTTCCTTTAGCCAACTTGTATTATAGGGTTATGTCCAATGCTTTAGGGTTTCTTCTTGCTTCCAGAAATATTCTATTCTTTTCAAGGTTACATGTGGAGGTTAATACCTCTCACAGTTACCATAATATCAACACTCCCTCCTAACTAGGGAGGTATTGAAATCAATGGTCTTAAGCACACGCATACCATTCAATCGGTAGCATCATCATAACCATATAGGCTATCTCATGATTATACCATGAGCACCCTCATCATTATCAATATCATCTGGTAGCATCAATTGCATCATCTCGCAAAGCTATTGTTGGCCCTCGATTAAGTTTTGGAGAACCTTGGTCATGTTTGACCATTTTTGGGACTTCGACAGGCTGGTCAAAGATGGAGCACCAGGTGAAGCGGAGATCGCAGGATCTAGGCCCCTTTTTAGGGCACTTTTGGGTTTAGAGTTTATGTAATGGGTATGGGATGTCAGCCCATGGGTTTACCTATGTTTAGGCCCATTTTGTAATGTATAAATAGAAATCTAGGTGATGTAAGTAGAGAGACCTAGTATAACCAGCTTAGTGCGGAGCTAGAGGCTTTGTGCATACTATGTGTTAAGACTTGCAGAGCTAAGTGCAAGTGTCTGTAAGAAGCTTGTGTGCAGACTGTGTAAGAAGGCTTTGTGTTGTGACCTAACTCGGGGAAGGAGGATCTGGTGAGGTGTGCACAGTTCTCCTGTCCTATGTAGAGTGGGGTTTTTGGGATCTATGCATGTAAAAAGATTGACATAAGATAATAAAGAAGAGAAGATTTGGTGGACATATCCCCACACTGGGGTGAACCATGTATATCTTGTTTTATGGTTTCTTTGTGCATTATGGTTTTTATATTGTCCATATGATTTAAGCTTAGTGCAGTAATGAATGTTTAAATGAGCCTGGTATTATAGATTAAGTGCTTAGTGATGTGAATGAATGTTATATATGATCTCTTTCCATATGCTAAGTTGTTAGGTGTGTTATATCTGGCTGAATACTTTGTTGTTATGTAATTAGTGTTTGGATCTGCGATGTGAATAAGGGTTAAATACTAATGAATGCTAACTGCTAAGTTCTTTTTTAGAGTAGTGTAATCATAGATATGTGTCCCAGCTAGGTTGCAGACATTTGAGTCCTACAAACACCCCTACCTCTACCTCTAGTGAGACTTCATTTTCTTCGCAGGTGTTGCCAAAAGGACTAATAGTTAGGTTTTTATTGGTGCATTGTTGAAGCGTTGAACCCCGAGTCTTCCCCTATGCCAACAAATGGTTTTGTTTCTAGGACCTATGATCGAACAATGCTTAGAAGGACCTGTGACCAAGGTAGTTATTCAAGAGTTCGTCGAGCAGGAGGCCTTGGGGAAGTAGTAGGTCGAAGAAGCTCAATCCAAGTGCAAGGTGTTTAAGGTAGGGTTACCTAGAGAAGAGTGACTCAGGATGAGTCACATGTGAGTGTTTGGGGCATGTTGGCCCTAGACCAAGTTTTGCAGAACCTTGTTCATGTTTAACCATTTTTGGGACTTCGTCAGGCTAGTCGAAGACGGAGCACCAGGCGAAGCAGAGATTGTGGGATATTGGCCCCTTTTTAGGGAACTTTTGGGTTTAGGGTTTATGTAATGGTTATGGGATGTTGACCCATGGGTTTACCCATGTTCAGGCCCATTTTGTAATGTATAAATAGAAAGCTAGGCAATGTAAGTAGAGAGACCTGGTAGAATCTGCTTAGTGCGGAGCTAGAGGCTTTGTGCATACTATGTGTTAATACTTGCAGAGATAAGTGCAAGTGATTGTAAGAATCTTGTATGTAGACTATGTAAGAAGGCTTTGTGTTGTGACCTAACTCAGGGAAGCAGGATCTGGCAAGGTTCACGCAGATCTCATGTCCTATGCGGAGTGGGGTTTTTGGGATCTGTACATGTAATAATATTGATAGAAGATAATAAAGAAGAGAAGACTTGGTGGATGTAGACCCACACTGGGGTGAACCACGTATATCCTATGTTATGGTTGCTTTGTGCATTATGGTTGTTATATTGTCCATATGATTTAAGCTTAGTCAGTAATGAATTTTTAGATGAACCTAGTATGATAGATTAAGTGCTTAGTGATGTGAATTAATGCTAGATATGATCTCTTTCCATATGCTAAGTTCTTAGGTGTGTTAGATCTAGTTGAATACTACGTTGTTTTGTAATCAGGGTTTGGATTTGCAATGTGAATAAGGGTTAAATACTGATGAATGATAATTGCTAAGTTCTTTGTTAGATTAGTGTAATCACATATCTGTGTCTCAGCTAGGTTGCAGACATTTGAGTCTTGCAACCACCCCTACCTCTACCTCGGGTGAGACTTCATATATAGTTGATAATAATTTTCAACACTATTGATAGTCTACATGGCAATCAGAACAATTCCATTCAATAGAACACTACCGTGTCTATCCATAGTAGTACACAACTACTATCCAGTGGTACAGAACCATACAAAGTAGGACACGACTACTTAATCAGTGACACATAGTCACAACCAACGGAACACATCCACCACAGTAGTATACATATACTATCTAGAGACACATATTCTCCATAGAAATCATATCATCTGATATCAACTTGCATAGAAACAATATTATGATATAAACAGAGTCATATGGGACATTCTTCCACTCACATCTGTGAGATCTGGAAGAGAATCTGCCCTCAGAAAGTAAAACATCAACCATGGGGTATCTAGAGTATTTGTCTCAAGCACAGAAGAATAATTTTCCATGATTTCTGAGCATGTACCATTCACCTAACTAGGCCATTCCTCCAACACTAAACATAGTGCAACCTAGAGAGAATGGGTTTGCCCTAGGGAATTCCTATTGGTAGTAGGCTGAAGTGGGGAAGAAAGCATACACAAATAAGAATGACAACTGGAAGATAAATCAGGGGAAATAAAGAATGCATGAGGAAAGAGACAACTAGCAAGAAGCAAATCACACACACATGCAAGGAGGAAACAACTGGAAGGAAGAAAACTCATGCATGTAGAGAAGGAAGACCCAACAACAGTAGTTGTTAGGGTTTTTGTAGGATTTTTGTAAGGTTTTTTGTGTAAATGGTTGAAGATCCCAATAGATATAAAGATAGATATGTATGTATCACAGAGGGGTTCATAATAAGTTCAGTTTGCTACCTGTGTAGAGTCCAATTATATTTATGTAATGTTTTTGGTAAGAGAACTAATTTTGTAAGCAATTGAGCTAAGAGGAAGAGAGGAGATAGATTATAAGGATTAGATCGCAGGCTGTGGATCCTGGTGCGATCTAGTTCGCCTCACAGAGATCTTACCCATCTGAGGAGAGTTGTAAGCGCGAGGCATGAGAATTGCAGTACTTCCATAATAAGAGAGTCGAGAGACAAATCTTTGTGGATGTATCCTAGGAGGGGGCGAACCACAATAATACATGTGTAATGTGATGAATGCATGCATATCTTTTTCATACCTTTATTAGTTATATTTTGTGTGAAATGAATGAATGAATGAGTTATTATTGCTGAGTAATTGTTGTTGAGTTATCAAGAACAGAGGCCACAAAGTCAAAGTAGTAAACGAAATAACAATAGGTCATAATATAAATCACAATTAATGGCTCAGAATGAAGATCCCCTATCTCATACTCAATCCTAGGCTGTAAACACCTAAGTATTACAACCACCCATTTAAAGTTATTTGGGGTGAGACTGCACAGTGCATTCTATGTACTGCGTTGCCTTAGGCTTTGTTTTAGGGCCGATAGTTTTAGGCTTTGTTGGTACCCTTATAGATATGAACCATGGGTATACGGTGCAGGTAGTAGAGAGAAGTCGTTCATATAAGAGCCAAAAAATCATTCCATTTCCTTTGTAAGAGGAACAAGAGATGACTGATTAGATGAGATAGAATGTATGAGAATAGAATGAGTGAACCCAGAATACCGCTAAGCCACTAGAAGGGAATGTTGAGACTATGGAACCCCTCAAAAGCATAAATCGAAGGCTAGTTGAGAACTAAAGAACTAGAGTTTTCCCAAAAGGATAATAGAAATCCTAACCTCACACCTCACAAATATCTAGATAAATATGTGTTTACGGATTTACACAAAGTATTTTCCTATTATTTTCCCCACCTACTGCAAGAGTGGAGATTAAGGTTGAAAGATAACCACGTGACAAACCAGATCTGATAGCTAGATTGGACCCCAGTACAGATTGAGTAGTTACAATAGGTGAACAACAAATTCACCCGCACAGTCAACTTCTATCTTGATACTATCATGGCAGGCTTCATCATAGAGTTTGTATTTGACACAATGAAGTCATACAGTGCGACAAAGTAGGAATTTCTACACGGACCCCATGGAAGGTACATTCGATCCCTGTATACTTCTATTAAAATACTACTCTATAACAAAGGTATAATGACAATGGAAGCAGACAGCTATACTTCCCTACGTGCATGGGGGAAGGGGGGAAGAACTGATAGAGGAAGGATAAATGGACAAAGGTGAGGCTAAAGGAAAGAAGGAGGAGGAATTATTGGACCTGATCTTGATCGATGATGACCATCTTAAGTGGATCTTGGTGTCACCAGTAAAAGAGTTGTAGCTGTGAGGGAGGGCTTGGAAAGAGATGAGGAAGAGGTAGAGGATCTCCGGGTTGTGGAGCAGACTGAGGAAATCCTACGTGCAACCTATGAGAGGAAAACAAGAGGCCCAAGAACAGGAGGATAAGAAAAGCATCCTTTCCATATTAATTTCAATGTGGAACCCATAAAACCATGTGTGACCAATACACCAAACACAACACCACCATTTAGACAAACGAAGTTTGAAGGAAGTCTGATAGCAAGAAGTACATCTACCGAAGGAGAAACAAATGGAGGAGCTAGTTCACGCAACACTATTCAAGAATCTAGACCACGCGGCGGAGGTAGAAATTTAGTGTTTAGAATGGCAGGACACAAACCCACAATCTGATTACCATAATTCTGAGGAGAAGAAGCAGAGGACCCTGAGAAGCATTTGTTCATTTGTGCAAATATATGGGAGGAAAAATAGATCACATATGAAGATACCAAACTTGTGCAGCTAGCGATCACGCTGAGAGACTGCACACTATACTAGTACATGAGTTTAGACATAAATAGTGCCCTTGGGATGAAGAGGACACTAGTGGAAATTAAGAAGTAAAGATTAATGAGTTCCAAAAGATGAGCTCAGAGGATCAGTACATGAATGAAATGATCGAGATCAGACAGAAAATAGGAGAGTCTATATGGGATATTGACCAGAGATTCGAGTGATTGAAGGGGAAGTTAAAATACATTATGATCGAGATGCAGCACCAGCATCTATTTTTCAACGCACTACTCCCACACCTAAAATATCCCTTACGACAACAGAAGTTTCAGATGCAGGCTGAGGCTCTACAGGAATCCTTGTAGTTGGAACAAAACCAATACCAGTAAACAAAACAAACTATTGAATAATTGAAGGAGGATTTGAAGAACCTAACATTCCAGTTGAATCAAAACAAGAATAAGGAAAAACGAGAAGTCATTTGGTGCACCACATGCAGGATGAAAGGGCACCATAAGAACGAATTTCCAACATTCATGTAGTATATGGAAACATGCATGCCAAACCTGCTACCACAGGGAGGATTATGGTGTGAGATATGCAAGAAACTAGGTCATGACCCTTATCACTACACCATGATGCAGAAGTACCAGACAGTTCCAAAGAATTCTTACTGCACCTTTTGTAAGTTAGTAGGCCACGATGACAAAGATTGCAAAACCATGGAGATGATGTGGGAGAGAACATCAAAATACTACAAGGTACAGGCCAAAATGATGACTGGGAAAGCAGCCCCACAGTTCAATCAAGCCCCATCTCCATACAACCCTGTGCAGCAACAGTACAAAACTATGCAACAACCATACAACAATGCACAACCGCAGTACAACCTGGCGCAACCGTAGTAAAACGCACTGAGAGGGGACCGATCAGGCTATCAAGGAGGAGGAAGAGCTAGAGGAGGTTTCAGACGTGGTAGAGGACCAGTCACATGTCACAATTTTCAGCGATCGGGACATTATGCATGGGAATGCCCACTTCTACCAACAACTTGTATGTACTATCACGCATCAGACCATGATATAGAAGAATGACCGACAATATTAGTAAATATCTAGTAAAAGAGGAACTAGAACAATCAAAATTTTCAATGGATTTAAGTCGAAGCAAGGGAGGATGGATGGAACATCAACATAGTCACTTTTGGAGGATTGAAGATAGGGAATGACACAGTCCAACAAGAACCTTCACAGAACTAGTGGGTAAAGAAGAACATCGAACCAAGGAAGGAGTTTGACGCACACAAATAAAAGGATACTTTTAAGGAAGCCAGACAATAATTTATGAAGATGGACACATCGTCGAATTCCACTACGCAATGAGCCCATAAATCCCCAGGATATGAAATGAATCCATCATTGGATCATACCAAAGGAATGGAACCCAAGGGACAAGTAAGTACTATCCAAGACTTTTTATAGTCATGCATCAAAATGTTAAGTGATCCTTCATCTGCGAAAATATTTCAAAACATCCTAGAGAAATATAGCAACAAGACAGAGCAAAATATAGAACCGAAAGTTGTCAATCATCTACACACAAGAAGAAGAACAAGTAGGGAATTTATATTGAATCCTAACATTGGGTATTTCAATATGGGAGATATCATACTGGACCTAGGATCCAAAGTGAATGTGCTACCCAAGAAAACCTGACAATGCATGGGAGAGCCAACATTGGGATATTCAAATGTCCAACTAAAACTAGAAAAACAACATAGGGTCCTACCAATCGAGAGTCTGAAAGGAGTAACAGTAGATATTGATGGTGTGTGCACTAAAGCATATTTTGAAGTCATCAAATAGTGGATGGCGCAACATTGTACCCGACACTACTCGGTCTAGATTGTCCATTTGATAACCAGACCATCATTAACTTGAATACTAGGAAGATGACATTTGAATCTGGAGTTTACAGGGCCATAGCACCACTAGATCCATCAGAAGGGGAGAGGTTCATAAAACCCACTTGCTTGGACTTAGAGGAAATCATCCAATTGTATAGTACAACTGCGCGTGAGGAGGATTATGTAAACCCAACTGCAGATGGGGTACTCAGTTGGCGCAATATTACTTCATGCACAATAGATTTAGACATTGTATTAGAGAAATCGAAGCATAGACTACACTAACTATCCACGAGAAGATGTGCAATAATAGACCGCATAGTATGGTGGATAGATACAAAACTCAAAGAACCACCCAGTTTCCACATGCTGAATGATTTGGAAACATTCTTGACACAATATGAAGACAAAGTACTAGAGAACTAGAGGCTACTAGCATTGGATTTAGCACTCAAGGCCACACCCGTGATATGGTGGGGCGCACACAAAGAGACTATCACAAACTGGTACCAATGTAAGAGGTTATTGCACATAAGGTTTGGCACAGAACATAAAAACAACAAACAATAGATATATGAAGGCCTAGGGACACCATCGAAGCACTTGGAGGAATGAGAAATGTTGTGGAAAATGGCCCCACCATAGGAATGGCCTCACCGCTTCATTCACACATTAGAAGGCATATCAACGAACTGTTATACAGATTAGGAACTGCGTAAAGGAACTACAACATGGGCGACATTGCAACAAAACTTTACTGTCACTTTCTCATTCGAGCATGAGAACCCCAACATAGATGCAGCTCTGAAATGGATCAGAGGAGTCATATTCATTGAAGAACCAGAAATAGAACTTATTACCAAAGAGAAGCAACAAAATCAGCCGACAGTCAAGGAAATACTGTCATGTTACCAGGTACAAGAGGGAATACTAGACAAAGATGACCCGTGCGACATTCATATTGAAGAAGTAGAAGGCGAAAGAGATGTGAAGTGACCACCTATAGAATTTGAAGTTAATTCTGTTCCAATCAAGGTAAATAAATTTAACATCGGAACAACTGAACATCCCAAAATGGCCAGCATTGGAGACTACTGGGATGATCCAACAGTAGAAAGCATTACAGAGTTGTTGCGTGAGTACAACGACTTATTTACTACCACATTTACAGAGATGAAGGGTATAAAAAGAGAACTGGGAGAGATGAAGATACCTCTTAGACCTAAAGCTAGACCGATTAGACAATGACCATATAGACCGAATCCCATATATAAACAAAAAGTTAAAGAGGCGATCTACCAGATGCTTGAAGCCGGCATAATCGAACCGGTCGAGGAATCAGAATGGATAAGCCTGATGGTCGTACAGGAAAAGAAACAAGGCAAAGGGATTAAGATATGCGTTGACTTGAGGAAATTGAACGATGCATGCCTACACGACCCATTCCCTACACAATTCACAGATGAAGTGTTAGAGAATGTCGGGGGACACAAATTTTACTGATTCACGGATGGATTCGAAGGCTACCATTATATTAAGATAGCATAGGAGGACAGATACAAGACCAGGTTCACGACGGAATGGGGATCTTACCAATATACAGTCATGCCATTTCGACTGAAGAATGAACCAACAATATTCTCTAGAGTATTTATCGCAGCATTTAAATAATTCATCCATCAGTTTTGTCGAAGTATACCTGGACGACTGGACAATATATAGTCTATTGAAAAACCATGTGGAAGTTTTACGCTTGATGCTAGAAGGATGAAGACAGTGTCATATATCACTGAACATAAATAAATGTATATTTGGAACACCGTTTGGGATACTATTGGGCCATATATTTTGCAAACAAGGGCTACTGGTCGATCCGGCAAAGATCGTAGTCATCATAAATTTACCAGTGCCAAAAATAGTCTGTCAGCTACAAGCGACGTTAGGACACACATGATACTATCGAAAATTCATCAAATTATATGTGGAGATCACAACACCAATGGAAAAACTACTAAGGAAGGAGACAAAGTACTAATGGAATGACTGTTGTTGGGAAAAACACCCTACGGACTAGCAAACTAGGGTCAGACTTGCATGCATATTTTGACCGAAAAGAAACTACTTTTTTACCTACAATCCAAGATTTAAACCCCTCTTTCACAGTAAATACATGGAAAAGGACTACCAACCTTATTACCGACGTTCGATGTAGATCCTCCGTTGCGCTTTGATCACTTGCTTGCGTTGCTCCTTCCATAGATGACCTACACTCAAGACAAATAACAACTATGCATGCATACTACTTCTATACTCAAGGGTTAGAAATCAACCATAAATTAATCAAATCATAGACAATTCATGCATTGGGACGAGAAAAGTATTCTTTTATTACTGAAAGTGAATCAACTTACAGCAAAGCTGAGACCAACCACCGCTCCTTGAACCTGATCCTGGGATCCTCTTCTTCTTTCCTTCAACTTCTTTGATTTACATCTCCTTTGGCATGAGGAAAGGCTAAAGGGTTGGGACAATGGATTATGTAAATGGGCAGAGTTTCTTCGCTATATTTTTTCCTCTTCCAAATGGTACCCCCACCCCTTCTTTTATAGGCTAGAAGGAGCTAGGGTTTTGGATGAACCCTCGACCATGCATGGCCGGGAGTTTCAGTTAACTGACCCATAGCGTTTTGTTCCATCGGCAAATTTCCTTTTTTCGTGCTTTGTTAGGTACACGCGGGCTATAGTGAGTCATCCAGCGTGCACACACGTCCAGTAATGGGTTAGGGCACAAGGGACTTGACACAAGAGGATTTTCAAAGAGTTGTTCAACAGAGTTTTGGAAAAGAAGGGATATGAGTTGGCCTAATGCCAGGTAAGCATGTGTGGTGCAATTTAGGGTTATAACAGATGCCCCCTAATGTCTGAGGTCAGAAGAGAATCTGATGGCCTAAATACATTACCAATCTTTACTGATGTGTCGAACGATTGAGCCCAAGGATCAGGAACCAGGAGGTGTTGTCTACAAAATAACAAATGTCTCACCGAGGCAGGCATACCCATGCTCAGGATAAAATAGAACCATGGCTACCAATCAAATACACTGTAGATCCATGCCAAATAACTATAAAGAGTATCCGTGAATAATACACAGTGGAGCTACATCTCGAAATAAAAAAGATATACATATAGAGTACCCATCTTCCAGAAGCTGATTCGGCTTGATGGTTGTACTTCAGAGCTCGAGCAACAACTTCAAAATCTGCTAAAACTTGGGTAAGAGTGTAATATGAGTGTACGACTGCACTACCCAGAGGTCTTTGATAGCTCATCGGTTATGGACTTGATAATCTTGATGATCGGACTGAAGGCTTCATTGATTTCGAACAAGGACTTGATTGGACATTCAAGATGGCTGGGTATGTAGACAAGAGACATATTGCAGAGGGGCTGACTCAGGCTTAGTGACAAACTTCCCTTGGACAATAGCACGACAAGTGATAAGACTCAGGCAACATATATGTTAATAATAAGTCTACGAAGCAGGAGGCAATGCAAACTCTCCATATGTTTGGAAGAATAACCAAATGGTGGAGGACACACCTCTATATAGCGAGAACAACTTCCTAAGGTCGTACTACATCCCATAGTCTGATGATCAAACAGATAGATGTACTTTATCCAAGGGCGACTCATTATGCTGCCAATAAAGAAANATGAAACTCGGGGAAAATCCTTCGGCAGCCAAAGGTGTTAAGACACAGAAGCAAACTGTCACAAGGTTGGTGGATAAGGTATGCAAATGTGGTTGATAGATCACACAATGGTAACGTCCTTCGATGTAAGTTTAATGAGCCCAGAGAAGGTAAGCTCGGTGGTTTTTCATATTTAGAGAATCTGAAAAAGCATAAAAGGAGACTCTGCTAGGGTACCTTTTTCGACAATAGTCTAATCAGTTCAAAAAAGGGATAAACTAGCACCGATTAGACGTCAATTCAAAACCATTTTAACGAGTGTGACAAGGACAATATCACTCGGCTACTTTTTCACTTTTAAGGAGTCTGAAAAAAGCTTAACTATGGACTCCGTCAGGAAAATTATTCTGGACCAATTTAACGAGTGTGAAAGAATAAGGTCACTCGACGATCTTTTCAATTTTAGGGAGTCTGAAAAGAGCTTAACTATGGACTCCATGGGGGTTTCTGTTTTGTAAATTTAGTCCCTCAGGCTCGAAAAAGGAATAAAATTATACCTGAGAGTACTCTTCTAAAGAATGGGAATTCGATAGAGTATACCTTTGTTCGTACAGTTGACCGTCCGAACCAAAAAAGGGGTAAACTACTGCCAGACAGATGTGACTTCAAATTTTAGTTTAACGAGCGTGAAAGGCCACAAGATCGCTCGACAATCTTTTCATTTTTAGAGGGTCTAAAAAGGTCTTAAAAGGAGACCCATTATTTTGTGGGAGTCCTGAGGGTGAGACAAAGAGTGAAAAAGACTCATGCAGATGAGGCCCAAACTCATATTCAGGAAAGACTATACGGACTGTCGATCCTACAGTGTTTTTAGAAATGACATGGACACCATAATGCAACCAGGACCTACCTAGGGCATCCATGTTCTGGTAATCTCTACCACCAAGTCGCGACACTTCTAGAGTAGATATAACGGTTCTGTGTCACGACCTGATGGGATCGATCCTATAGTATAAGAAAAATGCAACGAGATGCAAAATTTGGGGTGGTATCCTAACCTATATACTCAAGTTGATTTTTGAAAAATATTTTTTTTTATGGACCGTCAATATTTTCTCGAAACTCAAAAAAAATGTCCCAATACCCGATCAAATCCCTCCCATATAACTCTTGGATCACTCTAAATGGTTTTTGGTATAAAGAAACTGATAAGGGAGGCCAAAAAAATGATAAAAAGAGGCCAAAAAGTCTATAAATAGAAGCTGGCAGCTCATTATCACCATTGCTGATTTGGGAATTGACTTTGGAGCCAAAAGACCCCCCTTGTCAAAAATAGTGATTCCAGGAGCTACAGTGGACGAAACGAACTTATGCTTGGACCAAGTAAGTACAAACTCCCTTATCTAGATATTCAATATTTCAATTTAGTTATTTAGTTGGTTTTTTGGGTGGGCGTCGACCTTAAAAAGGTCGGCCCTAGATACACACGGTTTGTCTCTAGACAGGCCGCATGTACACGCGGGCAGAGTAAAGTATGTCCGTGTGTACACACGACTGTCACTTCTACAGCCCGCGTGTACCCCCCTTTTATTATGAAAAAGAAAACTAAAAGGAAGTACTAACCCTCCTTTACCTTGTTGTGTTGGCAGGATGTATGTCCAGTGGAGGGAAAGGGAGCATGAGGCAATCAGTGAGTTAGTTGCTACAGATTCGAATGTTGTGGCTGTGTTAATGCAATGCGGTTTACTCAAATTATTTCTATGTCCATTTATGTGCATGCAACCAAGGCTACTGAATGCCTTGATTGACTACTGACATCCTGATGTAGAGTCATTTATGCTAGAGGGGAAATCACTGGTGCCCACCACCGAGGATGTTTACTTTCTGACTGGCCTCTCAAGGAGAGGGGAACCAGTCAACTTCCAGACTTTTCCTGTGGGGCTGAGCAAGATCTCGGAATTGATAGTTGAGCACTGTGAGGCTGGAACTGACCATGTGGGCTCCCAGGTACCCATTAGCAAGATTACTAACCTAGCGCTGCAGACTATCTTGTTACTGATTGGGCAGATTATCGGCTCAACAGCCGTGCATCAGGCTTCACGCACATAGATGAACTATGCCATCCAGTGCATGAATGCACAAAGTTTTGACTGGAGTACCACACTGCTTGAGTACATGAAGAGGTAACTGACAGATTGCTGACAGCGGACACAGAGGAACTTCGGGTTTGGGACCATCTTTTGTTCATTATTTTTTGAGAGAGTTCTGAGTTTCAGTCCTTGGGTTGTAGTACGAGGACATCAGGCCTCTTTCCCTGCAGTATGTAGATGGGCAGTATTACTGCTACGACAGGGTGGTGGAAGGACCGTTGAGTCCTTCGACAATGATTTTTTTTCTTGGCTATCATGACAGATCCCTGTTATCGAGGACTACCCATATGCAGGGATAGATTTCTCTAGAGATCCTGAGATACCCGTGCCTCCTAGTGAGGAGCGAGGGGAGATGGGTAAGTCTCCACCTTTGTAGTTTTTTTTTTGTTTGCATATGTAATTTTTATGTCTTTTTGTTATATATATCATTTTTTGTATGCTAGAGTATTTGACGGGTAAACGTTTGTTGCATGTAGATGTGGGACCCGTGCGACCTACCGACTATGCACTGAACATGCGTCGTCCACAGCTAGAAGCCACGGATGACATCACTGGGGGAGCAGCAGTAGCAGGGAACCTCCTAGCTGGAGAGGCCGAGAGGGTCCTTAGATGAGTTGAGCGGAACTTCACTGCGCTCACTCGCACAGTCCTGATGGTAGAGATAGAGGACCTGCCGCCATCCATGCAACCTCATGTTATGGGGGCACCTTGGACATGGGTTGGATTGTTTAGGCATTTAGCTCATGCTGTAGATGATTATCACAGGGCCCATAGGCCCTGAACAAACTTAGACTCTTTATGTGCCACGAGCACCTACTTGTATATATTTTTTGAGATCATAAGCCCGGTGACTCGTTACTATTCCCATTTGTGAGGCGCTTGCGTCCATCTATGTACTCTGGTTATTTTATGATGTTTATATATGGTTTTTATCTTTTTTGTGTCTTATGGATTCTGTGTGCAAAAAATTATTTACATGTTTATGTTCATGTTCTTTTATATGTGGGCAAGATGCCAATCTAAAATTTGATTAGCTAGAGTATATGTAATTTGGTTTAATCTCCTAGGAACATGAAAATATGTAATATAATCAAAGTTTCGTTCTAAGAGACGTACCCTAAGGAATCGTCGGTGTAAAGTTGGATCATG